>JAUUDW010004680.1:0-10345 GCA_032361385.1 Panulirus guttatus
TTGTCCCTGTCTGAAAGGTATCAGATAAACGTAAATGTGATAAATTGTAAGTTCTTAAGAGCTGTTGTTAATAAGATGAAGCGTTTAACATATTGCCAGTATGATAGTGGTAGATGTTCAGTTGACGGATGTGGCGATTTGGACCTGAAAGTCTCAGCGAAAATCATGTCAGTCGGTTTGTTGCAGTTGATTGGACGTCATTATCCCTGCAGAGCTGCCGCCGGAGGAAGATGAATACTCGTGAAACCGATGAACTACTCTCGCCAGCGGTAGTGTGTTGGAGATAAAGGGAAACGTATAGTTGAATATCGCAAAACTTTTAAAATTCTATCAATAGAAACCATCAAAACGCCACATAGCTTTACCTAGCAGCTGATGTTGATCTTGTTTCTAATTTTGTTCCAAAAATGTTAATTGTGGTTTGCTTTCATTCACTTGCTGTGTCTGTGTGCTTAGAGTTTGAGTTCATGGTAAGAATTTTGCTTATTTTGATCTGGAAAGGCACGTGATTATGATAGACTGTCATTTCTAAGACCAAAAAGGACTTACAGAGAGGTAAAAGATTTATACTTTTTAAATGAGACTGTATCTAACAGAATTTGTTAAGTCAGTGTCGATGTCACGTTTACAAATGTGATAATGCTGTACTAACATATAGACTGACATGATTTTCAAAGATGTTCTTTAGTTATAGTCGTCGCCTCAGTGACCTGACAGTTACCATCGTTACTATATAAACAGTGAAATAGCGTTTCAGTTGATCATCAAAGAACCTTTCGTGGTATATAATATACTCACGGCGAGGCAGCCACGTCAACGTAATGCATCTCTGGTCGTACTCCATCTCATAATTCTCGCCTTGTTTTAATTTTCACGTTATAACCCGCTGCAGCTCTCCCACCATTCACGTTTATAGCACTTACTATTAAAACGAATTAGCTTTACTCTAGCAATTGCACACTTCGCTGTAAGTCCCTTGTCACCGCAGTCATAACCTTTCTACATGTATTACGCAGTTTAATTCTGCCATTATTCTTATATTTGTGCTTTCGTCAATATCTCGTGACTGGCCTATCTTGCATACATCCCTCCCAGCCTCAGAGGGAAGATGGCTTGCTTTCTTGGTTCCGGAAGGACTGAAGTATGATAATCCGTTGCTAGTGGTGCTAGATCTACGAGGGTGTCGTGGTATCGAGTCTTAAAACACTGGAAATGATCTTGCACCCGCTCTGGGCCATCGTAGATTGTTGGTTTGCTAGAAAATACAGTTACAACTGTTGAGTACCGGTGTGTTATTTAAAGCCTGCTGATTAAAGGGAATGGGTGTAGTGTAGTAGTACATCATTCACATGTTATGATTCCCACGGTAATGCTAGAAAGACATGCCTCAGAAAGAACGTAAGTAGTGGAAATGAGGACTCAGGTGGTTCAGGCTCCAGGAAGTACAGAAGGGGTGATATATGCACTCAAGGCAGAAGGTATGTGACGTATGATCCAGGTAGGAGACACACAGGTGTGTATGCTGCTGGAAAAGAGGGTAGAGTATATGATTCAGCAAGGGATATGAAATAGTATAGGTTATTGGCAGAATGGATGGTGCGCACACTCTTGTCTGAAAGGTTCGAGTCATAGGCAGAAGTTATGAAAAGCATAAAGGAAAGGAATAAGGAATGCGTGAGATAAGTCTATGATGGAGAGAACCCGAGAGTGAAGGGAACGTGTATATGCTCTTAGCAGAGGGGACAATACATAGGTATAGGGTTCGTACCATTAGGAACCGTGCTATGAATACGTACTGCGGGCAGTTGTGTAACATGCTATATGGTTCAGGTAACTGAAAGACGACTTGTGCTTTACGGGAATTATATGAATATATCTTGTTTGAAGAAGCGTATATTTCTTCAGGGAGATGTAATGATTCTGTGGTTCTGGCAGGGAGGTTGGCGTGTATAATCCAGACAAAAGGCTAGACGTAATGGAAAAAGGGATTACGTGTATGTCCAAGTCAGATGTAAAGGATCCAGGGCAAAAGGGATGATGTATATATTCCTGTCCAGTAGGATGTGTTATACAGTCCAGGTATAAGTTACGTGGAACTGTTATTGGTAGACGAAATGGCATGTCTTCTGAGCGCAAAAGACATTGCTGCATCATCTATAGGAAGGTACGACGTAATGCTCTTGGGCGGTGTCGTAAACTTCGTGTAAGAGGAATACTGAAGAGGTAGACGAGATACGTATATATATTGCAGAGGGAATAACAAATATATTCACAAGAGATGTTGCTCGTGAAAAAGAAAGGTTAGCTGTCAAAATATGGAATACGTATATGCTTTAAACATAAAAGATAACATGCATTACACAGGCGGTAAATATATTTTTACTAGTCCGAGGAAAGTTGTACACTGTAAAAAAGAGTCGGTGCACAGTATGTGTGAAACATACGTATGCACACGCTGTCCAACGGATACTGAGAAATATGTCTGACCTGCTACAGTTTGGTACTTTGATGTCAAGATGGTGCTATATTGGCAATGTTGTTTGTTTATATTAATGATATATATCATTATATACGCATTCAGACTGTCGTCTGTAGCGCCCGTTTCGGCATGTGGCCGAATCAGTGTTGCTGCTGTGTCTCGGTAAACACCAAGCTGCCGGGCAGCATCACAAACGCTGCATCCCTCATTATGGAGGGCTACAGAAGCTCCGCGTGTTGCCTGTGAGGTGTCCATCGTGACGGGCATGACCATGACATTGGTAACGGACAATGACTATGTTAGCCGACATGCCACAGTGTGGCGTGTTCCGTTAGCCCAGTAATGTGACTGTGAACCTTATCTCAGGTTTGGCAACGTTGGCTGTGTGGTTTAGACCTGACGGACCTACCACAGCCAGGCATACCAACCCTCCCACAACGTCAGCAGCTGGTCCAGTCATTACGGAAGGCATCCGAACCATTGCGCACCGATACCTTTTTTTTTTCTACCCAGTGTACGTAATCAGAAAGGGGATGAATCCTCTATAGGTCATAGGTTCATACCTGGTGGTATGTGTATTACAAGTGGTACACGACAGCTGCCTAGATGGTACACGGTACAATATTTAGAGTTTCAGTGGTAGACAGTAATAACGATATGTTGAGGAATTTCAGACAGCATCTTTTACGCATAAATCTCTAAATACTGAGATAAAAACGAAAATATATTCGTTGCGACTATTTTTCTACATGAAACATCTTTAGATGATGTGCTAAAAGTGAGGTTAGACAGGTTAGTGGTAGGCGAGGAAGAGATGGTTAGGAACCGTTGATCGGACACGATGGTACTGGGGGAAACAATGCTTTACTCGTCTCAGGTTGAATATGGATTATTACGAGTACTGGGGCAAAGTGGTATTAAAGGTTTCATTCACTTTACGTTGACCGCTAAACAATGAGCATGCAGACTCGACACAGGAGTAACAGTTTAGGTTTCAGTTCTTAAATTACCAAGAGCAGTAGAGGAATCAGTATACCTCTGCTGCTGCTTTTCTACCCACTCCTTCAGGAAGGGAAGAGGGTGTAACTATCAAGGTGTCTGTCTTATTTGCCGTATGTGTCTATATCATAAAGTATTTACTGTCATTTTCATCAGTTTCTAGTCATACAGATGTACCAGTTTACACCACAGATCCCTCTGGGTTAGAGCTAATGCATGTGTGAAATAACGTGGATTATACGTGTATGATGTTGCGCCATTTGGGTGTTTTCTCAATCTTTCTTGCAATGTGGCGAGTGTGTTGGCTTCTTTGACACGGACTGGGGGTATTGTTCCTTCGTCTTTGTCCGGTATCAAAGCCGTAAGCCTCTTTGTTATCACGAGGGGGACTACATTGTGGTGTCATAGCTGCCCTGAGGCAAGTCATGCAGAGGGACGTCCGTCTTTACGTATGGAATGAACTATGATTTCTGGTCACAAGCATTTCCCTTTGATAGCAGACCGAAAAAGCGTATCTCTCGTTCACATTTTATAATTCATTTTTGGTGAAAGGAGCCTTTGGGTAGAGATTGCACCAGCGAAAGTTAGTGAAATAGTTCAAAGATTTTTTTTGTTGTACTTTTTACTATACGATCAATCCCTCTGTAGTCTGCCACTATAAAGTGTTTGGGTATATCTGACTGACAGGGAGAATTCCAAAAATTGTAGTTTTTAAGTATTATTTGGTATGTTGATGTGGGGAGGAGAGAGAAATAATCTACCTGTGAGCTGGGGGAGCTTTACATTTTGTATCAGAATGGAAACTTTGGCATTCTTTGGCATTTGATGTTTATTAAACTTGAATTGTTACTTCTTCCATTAATCGAGAATTTGTGCTGTTACAAAGATAATTCAGAATCTGAAGACAAATTAGCCAATTGTGAACATATTTTAATAAAGAATATTCTGACGCTGACAAGGTTAAATAGATACTTTGGAAGATATATGACGTGATTACAAACTTTTTAACTATTCACTCTATCATAGATTTTTTATTGCTAACCAAATGTTGGACGGAGTAGACATCATGATCTCGTAGACGAGATTTACATTGGATTATACATTGGATTATACAGAAACAGTCACAGGTGTATCGTCAAAGATGCGCACTTCTGCTGAGGGCTATAGTGAATTATGTGTAACTTTGCAATAAGAAGTTGTAGACGCAGCTGATGGTCGCCTTCGAGTCTAGCTCAGGGAAAGATTTTGTCTCTGGATGATGTGCGTTATTCGTAGAAGCATGTGACGAATTGGCTGCTGTTGTAAAACTGTTCAGGTTGGACTGAAGAATAAGATCTCTGGTGAGATAACGAGGGAAGGTGTGTAGAGTAGTGGCTAGCAATTGTAAGATAGATTTGTTTCACTACGTTGTGTTTTCTGTCGAGCCTGAAGTTGTTGTTTCACTGTCGTCGGACACAGGCGAGCTAAGAGCTCACCAGGCAGAGTAATCTTAAAGAACTACTTATGGGAGATGCCTGGGTCCACAGCACTCATGCTTTGGTTTGCGATCTTTCTTTTACTAAGTACTGAAACTGGTCCTCCTTCCTTAGTGATAAGGGAGCCTTTGGAGGGTGAAAATGCAGTATGATTCAGTGGTATAAGGAAGGGGGAAGAAGTCTGTTAACGTTGGTGAGGATACTGTGACTTAAAGATTGTAAGAAGTTTTGTCTGCAGTTCTGTGATGGCTGCTGTTCCACATCACTAGAAAAGAAGGCAGTGAAGACAGGGTTCAGCCATTTATGTCTGAGGAGGGAGGAGGGCGTTAACAAGAGCTTGTCATCTGTATGCTGCTGAACTGTTCACTGTGTCAGACAGCTTAGTTTATCGTCTGTTGTACATGGATTCAAGATTCTCTATTGTCGATGCAACGTCTTGACCATTTCGGATGTGTGTTCTATGCTCAACCGACGCCGGCTGGGCGTTGTTACTCTTCTTGCTGACATTTTGCCAGACATTACTGTCTGTCCATGTCTGTCGAATAATGAAATTAGGTAGTTTGAGGTCTCACGCGACCCATGCAATAATAGTTTTGACTTTGTCATTTGACTTTGTATAGACTCTGAAACCGACGGGCGGTTGTTAATTGTGAAGCCATATGCGGATATCCTCTTTCTACCTATTTTTGTGTCAAGATCCACGCTCCACTACTTTTCATTGCGAACATGGAATGTTATTGCGTAGAGAGTTGTATGTTTGATGTGAAGTAACGGCCGGCAACATTGACAGTCAGATGATGTGATAATATTTGTGTGTGAAGGCTTTGTTAATGGTTCTTGAGGGCATAAGGTTCATTCTGAAGTATCACGCCTGAGCCTGTGACTGGATTTGATCCTGGTGGATGACTGAGCTACACGGCTGCATATATTCCAAGGACGTTAGTCTTGAATTTACAGTACTCAGTGGTAATATGGTCTGCCACAACACCTGAAGGTCCGATACAGAAGAGAGGAGACGCTGGATATACGGTAGTGTCTTGGATTCTTTGATCTGATCTTGGGGAGAAGGACTATCTTTAAGCCTTTGAATCCTATCGCAATTTGTAGCACTGAAGTAGGTATCCAATCCTGATCAAGGAGGCTGAGCTCATTTAGTTTTAATGGCAGTAGTCTTTAACACTGAGAGGCTGTTCTTCTCCGTCATCAAGTAACTGGCAGGCTTACGTCGCTCTGCCATAAGACTGCCAGTCACTTAGTGACGGGGAGGGAGAACGCGCTGCAATAGTAATAGCCTATAGCCATAAATTCAGAATCAGATGTTGGTGGCATTAGGGAACTGACTGTGGAACTACGAAATAGGAGTGCGATAAGGCCATGGGCTTTACCCTCCTTGATCAAACAGCTTTAAGTGCAGCGTTATGGAGGCGCGACGTCTTTCCTTTTTTACCTATATTTTTTTTATTCTTTTTTTGGAAATAAAGCCAAGTAGACAACGACGATGCGTCAGGTGAGAAAGGGCTGTCAGTGAATACAACTTCACCGATTGGGCTTATCTGCGTAGTCTCACGCTGTTGATCCAAGGGATCCTAACCAGAGTGTCTCCTTTCAACCTAATGCAGTTTCTGTTATGTAAAAAGAACGTTCTGTCTTTACCGTAGACACGCGAAGGAACTTGCCAGACGCACCCCATAGTTCATCCATTACCTTGGCATGGTAGAAATTACTGATTGTTAGGGTGATATAGTTTCCTGAATATATGTTACGTCATATCTATACTTTGAAAATTCGATGCGGTGGAGCTGGCAGACCATTGTCACATCACGGAGAATAAAAGCAAGTTTACGAGCCACAGAGAGTAACGGTGATGCGCGAGAAGAGCTGTGAAATACTTAACCAAACACTTAAAGAGACTTAACAACATAACATTTCAAGAGCATATGATAAGGCAGCCCTGACTTGTGTATACAGTTTCAGACAACTTCTGGAGAGACCGAGAATTACACCTGGTAGAGGCTATGAGCCTTCCGTTATTGACTTATTCCCTGATATCCGCACACCTCGTCTCCAATCGCGCATGCGTAAAGGAAACTGTACAAACAATATGGCAGCAGAGATAAACTATAGACGTAGTAAGGACTCGACAACAGCCATGATATGGAACACAATTGGTTTGCATGGAACATCAAAACGCTATCAAAAAGTCCCAGTTGTTCATTGAGGTACACAGCAAAAATTTTTTCGTTTAGCTTAGTTAGTTTCCGTCTTAAATCAACAAATGTCATGACTACACACACAAACCCCTAGTCTGCCGGGGTTATATAAGTAAGGTACCAAAAATACCACCCACACACTCCAATAAAACTTCTATATGTTGAAAGCTCCAGTCGCGGACAGAAGTCCACATCAAGGCCGGGCCTTAATTGAAATATAGAGAGGATTATGAAAAGGGAAAAAGGAGAGACAAGGGAAAGCATTTACGAATTTTTTGGAGGAAGTGACAAACCTGTCTTTTTGAAATATACAGATCTTTCACCCATGACAATGTTCTGCCTCAGAGATTTGAAAAATATCGTAAATTTGCTTTTTGTAAATATTTCTCTTCTTATTCATCTAGATATGTAATCTGATCTCTGTTATTCAACTGTTGCAAGCTTCACTTGCCACGTAATTTGCCCAAATCATTCGTTGCACAAGCCATGTTAACACTTCTCCCACTATGTAAACTATAATGAATTTCAATCATTGAGATTCTCCCCCCCCCCCCCACACACACAATCCCTGGACCTTTTGTGTTCTCTGCATCATCTAATGCGACACAGCCCCTGGGATGAGTAGGTATGCACAGTAAATTCAGCTGCAACTGCGGCAAAGATCAAGTCAATCAAAATCAATCATCACATCTTCTGACTCCCTTCGACTTTATTAGATATTGAAACTCCCTGCATCTGCACTGGACGTCTATACATCTCTCACTCTTCTCAAATCACCCATGACTCCTCTACCCGACCCTCCTCCCGGTCCTTCACAAAACAGGGGGCGCTAGAAAAGGCTCAGAAAAAAGGGGCATGTGAAATAATCCTCAGTCTCTTTTACACTGTAGATTATGAGGCTTTCATCGCTCTAATCCTTTCGACTCTCTGTAACCAACACCTGGACCTGATCCAACACCTGATGTTGACCATCCTAGCCACCATCACTTCCTGCTACCTGACATCCCTCTTCCCCGAGCCATAGTTCGGCACCACAAACGCATCGAGCTCGTATAAGTTCAAATAGACTGGTGCCAGTCTCTGGTTCCAGTCTGTATGGACTTATACGAGCATGGCCAATTAGTGGATTGTGAAATAATGCCAATTAGTAGACTGTAGAATAATCTTTGCTCCCTCCCCATTTCTGTTTGTGCAAATATTCTGTTCAACACTCATTTTTTTGTGGCAAATCTATTGCTTTTGTGTTTTCTCGAATATATTTAGCCTTTGGCTGCAGTTACTTTAATAAGTAATCAATTATCATAATCATTAGTAGTTATGATTATTTCTATTATTATTATCATTATTATCATCATTATCATTATCATCATTATTATTATTCTTATTATTATTACTATTATTTCTCTTATTATCATTATTATCATTATCATTGTCATCTTCATTACCTCAGTGGGTTAAGCATTTCAGCCCTGTTTTCCTAGCTTACGGGATAGGGCCTAGGGGAACACCACCCAGCTATGTGAATATCCTCCCAAAATAGGTGCATTTGAACTCGGACGTAAGAAGGCGTGCCTGCAGACGTTTCCGACAAAAGAGGACACAGTTTGGTGATATTTCTGGTGATGGGCAATGGGACACGCCCATAACACTCGTGCGAAATGAGGCCTAAGATGAGAGTGAAAGCTTTTGAGTAAGAGGGACTGATTGGTGTGAAATCAGGCCTGCAATATTAAACAGACTGTTATGAAAGAGAAGGTGTGGCAAGGCTAGATGAAGAAGAAGAAGGGGGAGGAGGTGGATTGGTTTCAAAAGAAGCTCGACTGTAACTGTGTCGCAGTGTTAAGGAAACAGTTCCGAAGCTCGAGAGGTGATGGTGTCTGTAACGCTTGTAGTAAATACGACCTACTGTAATCAACTGAATAGGTAATCACACATGCTCTTTCTTTCTTTATGTACTTCCCCTTGTACTTGCTGATGTCACTTCGGTGCTTGTACTCAAACACACGCGGGCGTGGTGTACTCAAGAGTCCAAAAGTGCACTTGGACTCACAAGAACATGATCTCTGGCAAAGGAGAGAGATAGATATAGATATAAAGGTATTTGTTTATCAACAGTAACCTTATCTGATAAGCAGCCTGGGTCAGTGTTATTGACGGAGAACATCCCCAGACAACAAACAAACAACAGTTGAGAGGATAAGAGTTCGATTCTATCTTTCGGATGAGCCTAACTGTCGCCTCATTGGTCCACTGGTAAGCAGGCGTACCCGCCGGCCACACGGGAGGACAGGGGTTCGAATCCTGGCCACCAAAAAGGTAATTCGTTATCATATACATATGCCTTGGTCTCTAATCTGGCTACCTTTTGGGGATTTCTTGGTGTCTCTCACTCTCTCTCGCTTTGTATCTGTGTCTCTCTCGTTGCCTCTTTGTCTGTCTCTATGACCAGCTGGCTGGCTGGTTATATCTCCTTATCAGCGTGGCAGTTATTCTGTTATCTAATATTTTTTTGATGTCCTCTCTGCCTCTGTTTGTTAATTTGATTGCATACATGTTTGTTGCCCTAATTACCATCCTCTCTCTCTCTCTCTCTCTCTCTCTCTCTCTCTCTCTCTCTCAGTCTCGTAATTAATAAGTATTCCATGCACCTATGTATAGGTGTAGGAAGTCAGTCAGCCCACACCCAACCCAGGTGTTTATCCTCACCACGGGGCAGGTCAATGAATAGGTATATATACATACATATGCTCACTTATCGACCAACCCCGAGGGAAAGATGAACACCTGGGTTGGGTGTTGGGTGGGGGGGGGGGGGGTGGGGGGTAACTACCGTGCCCCAGGATTCGAACCCGTGCGGGCCTTAGCTAACCCCGGGACGCCGACTCAGGGTCAGTAACGCCCTCAACGAGAATTACGCAATGGCACGCAAACACATCCAAGAGCGCCGAGATAACGCCAGGCCCTCCTGATGACATTTACGATTCATGGAACTAGCCAAGATAACGGAAGTGCGGACCTTTTACCCCCCCACCCCCGGCGGAGGGGAGAGGGGGGGAGTTAGATAGGGAGGTGGGGGGGAAGAGAGAGATAGAGCGGGGAGGGGTGCGAGGGGGGCTTAGTAACGGATTACCAGCAGCGTTACCATATCTATAGACTGGGTCGATGTGTGCACAAGTTCAGTG
>JAUUDW010004691.1:0-10345 GCA_032361385.1 Panulirus guttatus
TGCCTGGAGGACAGTGTGTTGCCTGGGAAATATTGTGATGCCTGGAGGACAGTGCGTTGCCAAGGAAATATTTTATTGATTGGTGGATAGTGTTTTGCCTGGGAAATATTGTGGTTGCTGGGGGGATAGTGTGTTGCCTAGGACATAGTGTTCCTGGGAAATATTGTGTTGGCTGGGAGATAGTTTGTTGCCCAGGAAATATTGTGGAGCCTGGATGACAGTGTGTTGCCTAGGAAATATTGAGGTGTCTGGAGGACAGTGTGTTGCCTTGGAAATATTGTGTTGCTTTGGGGATAGTGTGTTGCCTCTGAAATATTGTGTTGCCTTGAGGGCGGTGCGTTGCCTGGAAAATATTGTGCTACCTGGAGGGCAGTATATTACCTGGAAAATATTCTGGTGGCTGGGGGATAGTGTGTTGCCTGGGAAATATTGTGGTACCTGGAGTTCAGTGTGTTACTTTGGAAATAATTTGCTGCCTAGAGGTTAATGTGTTGCCTGGGAAATGTTGAGACGCATGGAGGATATTGTGTTGCCAAGAAGATATTTTGGTACTTGGATGATAGTGTGTTACCTGGGAAATATTGTCTTGCCTAGAGAATAGCGTGTTGCCCGGGAAACTTTTTGTAGCCTGGAGGACAGAGTGTTACCTGGAAAATTTTGTGATGCCTGGAGGATAGTGTGTTGTGTTGGAAATATTAAGACGCCATTAGGACAGTGTGTTGCCTGAAATTTATTGTGCTGCTTGGAGGACAGTGTGTTACCTGGGGAAATACTGAGGTGCCTTTAGGATAGTATGTTGCCTGGGAAATATTCTTGCGCCTGGAGGACAGAGTGTTGCCAAGGAAATATTGTGTTGACTGATGGATAGTGTGTTGCCTGGAAAATATTGTGGTGGTAGCGGGATAGTGTGTTGCCTAGGAAGCATTGTGGTCCCTGAATGACAGTGCGTTGCTTGGGAAATATTGTGTTGACTGGTTGGTAGCGTGTTGCATTGGAATAATGTGATGGCTTTGGGATAGTGTGTTGCTCAGGCAGTATTTTGGTGTCTGGAGGACAGTATGTTGCCTGGGAAATATTTTGGCGGCTGGAGGACAGTGTGTTGACTAAGAAATATTTTGGTGCCGGGGGATAGATTGTTGCCTGAGAAATAATGTGCTGCCTGAAGGCAAGTGTGTTGCCGAAGAATTATTGATGTGCCTGGAGGATAGTATGTTGCTTGGGAAATATTGTGGTGCCTTGGGATAAGTGTTGCCTGGGAAATATCGTGTTGCCTAGACGCCAGTGTGTTACGTGGGAAATGTTGTGCTACCTGGAGGATAGTGTGTTGCTTGGGAAATATTGAGGCGCCTGGAGGACAGTTTGTTGCCCGGGAAATATTGTGTTGTTTGGAGGATAGTGTGTTGCCTGGGAATATTATGGTGCCTGGAGGATAGTATGTTGCATGGGAAATATTTCGCTGCCTGGAGGACAGTGTGTTGTCTGGAAACTTTTGTTCTGCTTGTGGGATAGCGTGTTGCCTGGGAAATATTGTGTTGACTGGGAGACAGTGTGTTGCCTGAGAAATATTGTGGTGACTGTGGGGTAGTGAGTTGTCCAGGAAATAATATGCTGTCTGGAGGACAGTATGTTGCTTGGAAAATATTGCGGTACCTGGGGGATAGTGTGTTGCCAGGAAAATATTGTGCTACCTGGAGGACAGTGTGTTATCTGGGAAATATTTTGCTGCTTGGGGGATAGTGTGTTGCCTGGGAAATATTGAGGAGCCAGGTGGACAATGTGCTGCCTGGGCAATATTGTGCTACCTAGAGGACAGCTTGTTACCTGGAAAATATCGTCTTGCCTGGCGGATAGTGTGTTGCCTGGAAAATATTAAAGTGCCTGGAGACAGTATGTTGCATGGGATATATTGTGTTGCCTTGAGGACAGTTTGTTGCCTGGATAATATTTTGCTGCCTGGAGGAATGTGTGTAACCTGGAAAATATTGTGGCACCTGGGGAATAGTGTGTTGCCTGGGAAATATTATGGTACCTGGAGTTCAGTGTGTTACTTTGGAAATATTTTGTTGCCTGGAGGATAGTGTGTTGCCTGGGAAATACTGAGGCGCCTGGAGGACATTTTGATGCCTAGGAAATATTGTGGTGCCTGGATGATAGTCTGTTACATGGGAAATATTGTCTTGCCTGGAGAATAGTGTGTTGCCTGGGAAACTTTTTGCTGAATGGAGGACAGCGTGTTACCTGGGAAATATTGAGGCGCCTGGAGGAGAGTGTGTTGCCTGGGAAATATTGAGGCGCCTCTACGACAGTGTGTTGCCTGGGAAATCTTATGGTGCCTGGAGGACATTGTGTTACTTGGGAAATGTTGTGGTGCCTGGAAAATAGTGTATTGCTTAGGAAACATTGTGCTGCCTGGAGGACAGCATGTTACCTGGAAAAATATTGTGCTGCTTGGAGAATAATGTGTTGCCTGGAAAATATTGAGGTGCCTGGAGGAGAGTGTGTTACTTGGAAAATATTGTACTGCTTGGAGGATAGTGTGTTGCCTGGAAAATATTGAGGTGTCTGGAGAATAGTGTGTTGCCTTGGAAATATTGTACTGCCTGGAGGACAGCGTGTTACCTGGAAAATATTGTGCTGTTTGGAGGACATTGTGTTGCCTGGAAAATATTCAGATGCCTGGAGGAGAGTGTGTTGCCCGGGAAATATTGTGTAACCCTGGGGATAGTGTGTTGCTTCGAAATATTGTGCTGCATTGATGACAATGTGTTGCCTTGATAATATTTTGCTGCCTGGAGGACAGTGTGTTACCTGGAAAACATTGTTCTTGGGGGATAGTGTGGTGCCTGGGAAATATTGTGGTACCTGGAGTGTGTTTCTTTGGAAATATTTTGCTGCCTGGAGGATAATGTGTTGCCTTGGAAATATCAAGGCGCCTAGAAAATATTGTGGTGCCTTGATGATAGTCTGTTACCTAGGAAATATTGTTTTACCTGGAGAATAGTGTGTTGCCTGGGAAGCTTTCTGCTTCTTAGAGGATAGCGTGTTACTTGGAAAATATTGTGCTGCCTGGAGGATAGTGTGTTGCCTGGGAAATATTGAGATGCTTGGAGGATAGAATTTTGCCTGGGAAATATTCTGTTGACTGAGGGATAGTGTGTTGCCTGGGAAGTATTGTGGCGCCTGGTGGAAAGTGTGATGCTAAGGAAATATTGTGTTGACTGATGGATAGTGTGTTGCTAAGGAAATATTGTGTTGGCTGATGGATAGTGTGTTGCTAAGGAAATATTGTGGTGGCAGGGGATAGTGTGTTGCCTAGGAAGCATTATAGTTCCTAAATGGCAGTATGTTGCCTGGGAAATATTGTGTTGTTGGGAG
This sequence comes from Panulirus guttatus, assembly GCA_032361385.1. Taxonomy (NCBI): domain Eukaryota; kingdom Metazoa; phylum Arthropoda; class Malacostraca; order Decapoda; family Palinuridae; genus Panulirus; species Panulirus guttatus. The sequence continues at coordinate 3,376 of JAUUDW010004691.1, forward strand.
ATAGTGTGTTGCCTGAGAAATATTGTGGTGACTGTGGGATAGTGTGTTGTCCAGCAAATAATATGGTGTCTAGCGGGCAGTATGTTGTCTGGGAAATATTGCGGTACCTGGGGGATAGTGCGTTGCAAGGGAAATATTGTGCTCCCTGGAGGACAATGTGTTACCTGGGAAATATTGTGCTGCCTGGAGAATAGAGTGTTGCCTGAAATATTGTGCTACCTGGAGGACAGCGTGTTACCTGGAAAATATTGTCTTGCCTGGCGGATAGTGTGTTGCCTGGAAAATATTAAGGTGCCTGGAGGACAGTGTGTCGCATGGGATATATTGTGTTGCCTTGAGGACAGTTTGTTGCCTGGATAATATTGTGCTGCTTGGAGGAGTGTGTGTTACCTGGAAAATATTGTGGCGCCTGGAGGACATTGTGTTGCCTAGGAAATATTGTGGTTCCTGGAGGACATTGTGTTGCCTAGGAAATATTGTGGTTCCTGGATGATAGTCTGTTACATGGGAAATATTGTCTTACCTGGAGAATAGTGTGTTGCCTGGGAAATGTTTTGCTGCCTGGAGGACAGCCTGTTACCTGGAAAATTTTGTGCTGCCTGGAGTATGGTGTGTTGCATTGGAAATATTGAGGTGCCATTAGGACAGTGTGTTGACTGGGAAATAATGAGGTGCCTTTATGATAGTACGTTGCCTGGAAATATTTTGTTGACTGAGGGGTAGTGTGTTGCCTGGGAAATATTGTGTTGCCTTGGGGATAGTGTTGCCTCTGAAATATTGTGTGGCCTTGAGGACTGTGTGCTGCCTCGATAATATTTTGTTAGCTGGAGGACAGTGAGTTACCTGGAAAATATTGTGCTGCCTGGAGGATGGTGTGTTGCGTTGTAAATATTGAGGCACCGTTACAACAGTGTGTTGCCTGGGAAATATTGAGATGCCTTTAGGATAGTATGTTGCCTGGAAATATTCTGTTAACTGAGGGATAGTGTGTTGCCTGAAAAATATTGTGGTGCCTGAGTGATAGTGTGTTGCTTGGGAAATATTGTTACACCTTGAGGACATAGTGTCGTCAAGGAAATATTGTGTTGATTAATGGATGGTGTGTTGCCTGGGAAATATTTTGGTGGCAGGGGGATACTGTTTATCCTAGGAAACATTTGGTCCCTGAATGACAGTGTGTTGCCTGGAAAATATTGTGGTGCCTAAAGGATAGAATGTTGCCCGGGAAATATTGTGGTGCCTGGAGGATAGTGTGTTGCCAAAGGAATATTGTGGTGCCTGGGGTATAGTGTGTTGCCTGGGAAATATTGTGCTGCCTGGAGGTGAGTGTGTTACCTGGGAAATTGTCGTGCTGCCTGGAGGATAGTGTGTTGCCTGGGAAATATTGTGGTGCCTAAAGGATAGAATGTTGCCCGGGAAATATTGTGGTGCCTGGAGGATAGTGTGTTACCAAAGGAATATTGTGGTGCCTGGAAGATAGTCTGTTGCATGGGAAATATTGTGTTGACTGAGGGATGGCGTGTTGCCTGGGAGATATTGTGATGCCTGAAGGACAGTGTGTTAACATGAAATTATTTTATTGACTGGTGGCTAGTGTTTTGCCTGAGAAATATTGAGGTTACTGGGGGGATAGTGTGTTGCCTAGGAAATCTTGGTCCCTGAAGGACAGTCTCTTCCTGGGAAATATTGTTTTGACCGGGGGATGGTGTGTTGCCCAGAAAATTTTGTGGCGCCTGGAGGATAGTGTGTAGCCTGGGAAGTATTTTGCTACATGGAGGACATTTTGTTGTATGGGAAATGTTGTGGTGCATGGAGGGCAGTGTGTTGTCAGGGAAATATTGTGGTGCCTGTAGGGCAGCGTGTAACCTTGGAAATATTGTGATGCCTGGGGAATTATGTGTTGCCTGGGTAATACTGTGCTAACTGGAGGACAATGTGTTACCTGGGAAATATCGTGCTACCTGGAGGATAGAGTGTTGGCTGTGAAATATTGAGGCGCTTGGAGGACAGTGTGTTGCCTGGGAAATATTGTGGTGCCTGGAGGACAGTGTGTTACCTGGAATATATTGTTGTGCCTGGAGAATGGTGTGTTGCTTGGGAAATATTTTGCTGCCTGGAGGACAGTGTGTTGACTGGGAAATATTTTTGTAGCTGGGGGATATTGTGTTTCCTGGGAAATATTGAGGTGCCTGTGGAATATTGTGTTGCCTAGGAAATATTGTGCTATCTGGAGGACAGTGTGTTGTCTGGAAGTAATATTTTGCCTTAGGGATAGTGTGTTGCCTGGGAATTATTTTGCTACATGGAGAACAAAGGGTTACCTGGGAAATATTGTGCTGCCTGGAGGACAGCGTGTTACCTGGAAAATGTTGTGCTACCTGGGGGACTGTTTGTTTCCTGGGAAATATTGTGGTGCTTGGAGGATAGCATGTTGCCTGGGAAATATTGTGCTGCCTGGAGGACAGTGTTTTGCCTGGAAAATATTGTGGTACCTGGAGGACAGTGTGTTACCGTGAAAATATTATGGTGCCTGTGGGAATGTTTGTTGCCTGAGAAATAATTTGTTACCTGGAGGACAATGTGTTACCTGGGAGATATTGTGCTGCATATAGAATAGTGTGTTACCTGGGAAATATTGAAGCGTCTGGAGGACACTGTGTTGCCTGGGATATATTGTGGTGGCTGGAGGATAGACTGTTACAAGGGAAATATTGCGTTGCCTGGAGAATAGTGTGTTGCCTGGGAAGTATTGTGCTGCCTGGGGGATAGTATGCCGCCTGGGAAGTATTGTGGTGCCTAAAGGACAGTTTGTTGCCTGGAAAATATTGTGCTTCCTGGACGACAGTGTGTTGCCTGGGGGATAGTGCGCTGCCTAAGAAATATTGTGCTGCCTGGAGGACAGTGTGTTACCTAGAGCAGAGTGTGTTGCCTTTGAAATATTATGGTGCCTAGAGGACAGTTTTTGCCTGGGAAATATTGTGCTATCTGCAGGACAGTGTGTTACCTGGGAAATATTGCTCTGCTTGGAGGATACCTTTTAGCCTGAGAAATATTGTGGCGCCTGGAGGACAGTGTGTTGACTGGGAAATATATTGGTGCCTGGAGGATAGTATGTTGCTTTGTAAATATTGTGTTGACTGAGGAATAGTGTGTTACCTAGGAAATGTTGTGGCACCTGGAGGACAGTGTGTTGCCTGGGAAATATTGTGGTGCCTGGAGAACAGTGCGTTGCCAAGGAAATATTGTGGTGCCTAGAGGACAGTGTGTTGCCAAAGAAAATATTGTGTTGAATGATGGATAGTGTGTTGCCTGAATAATATTGTGGTGGCTATGGGGATAGTGTGTTGCCTAGGAAATATTGTGGTCCCTGAAGTACAGTGTGTTGCCTGGGAAATATTGTGCTTACTGGGTGATACTTTGTTGCCTGGAAAATATTGTGGTGACTGTGGGATAGCGTGTTGCCCAGAAAATATTGTGCTGTCTCGAGGACTGTGTGTTGCCTGGGAGATATTGTGGAGCCTGGAGGATAGTATGTTGCCTGGGAAATAATGTGCTGTCTGGAGGATAGTGTGTTGCTTAGGAAATACTGTGATGCTTAGAGTAAAGTGTTTTGCCGGGGAAATGTTGTGGTGCCTAGAGGACAGTGCGTTGCCAGGGAAATATTGTGGTGCCTGGAGGATAGCATGTTGCCTGGGAAATATTGCGGTGCCCGGGGGATTGCGTGTTGCCTGTGAAGTATTGTGCTGCCTGGAGGACAATGTGTCACTTGGGAAATTTTTTGTAGCCTGGAGGATAGTGTGTTGTCTGGGAAATATTGAGGCTTCTGGAGGACAGCGTGTTGCATGGGAAATATTGTTCTGCTTGGAGGATTGTATGTTACCTGGGAATATTTCGGTGCCTGGAGAACAGTATGTTGCATAGGAAATTTTGTGTTGACTGAGGTTTAGTGTGTTGTCTGGAAAATATTTTGGTGCCTGAAGGACAGAATGTTGCCAAGGTAATATTGTGTTTATGGTGGACAGTGTGTTGCCTGGTAAATTTTGTGGTAACTTAGGGGATAGTGTGTTGCCTAGGAAATATTGTGATGCTTTATGGACAGTGTATTGCCTAGGTAATATTGTGGTGACTGGACGATAATGTGCTGCCCAGGAAATATTGTGGCGCCTGGAGGACAGTGTGTTGCCTAGGAAATGTTGTGGCGCCTGAAGGATATTATGTTGTCTGGGATTTATTGTGTTGCCTGGGAAATAATGTGGTGTCTGGAGGATAGTTTGTTGCCTGGGAAATATTGTGGTGCCTGGAGGACAGTGTGTTGTTAGGGAAATATTCTTGTGCCTGTAGGACAGTGTGTTGTAAGAAAACATTGTGGTGCCTACGAGATAGTATGTTGCCAGGGAAATATTGTGCTAGCTGGAGGACAATATGTTACCTGGGAAATATTATGCTGCCTTGAGGATAGTGTGTTGTCTGTGAAATATTGAGGCGCCTGGAGGACAGTGTGTTGCCTTGGAAATATTGTGGTGTCTGGAGGACAGTGTGTTACCTGGTAAATATTGTGGTTCCTGGAGAACAATGTGTTGCTGGGAAAAATTGTGCTACCTGGGGAACAGTGTGTCGCCTGGGAAATATTGTGTTGCCTTGGGGAAAGTATGTTGCCTAGGAAATATTGTGCTGCCTGGAGGACAATGTGTTACTTGGAAAATATTTTGGTGCCTGGGGGATAGTGTGTTGCTTTGGAAATACTGTGCTGCCTGGGGAACAGTGTGTTGCCTGGGAAATATTGTGGTGCCTTGGAGAAAGAGTGTTGCCTGGGAAATATTGTGCTGCCTGGAGGACAGTGTGTTACCTGGAAAATATTGTGGTGCCTGGGGGATAGTGTGTTGCCTGTGAAATATTGTGCTACCTGGAGGACAGTGTGTTGCCTGGGAAATATTTTTGTGCCTGGAGAATAGTGTGTTGCCTTGGAAATATTTTGCTGCCTGAAGGACAGCGTGTTACCGGAAAATATTGTGATGCGTGGAGGACAGGGTTTTTCCTGGGAAATATTTTTCTGCCTGGAGGATAGTATGTTGCCTGGTTAATATTGTGCTGCCTGGTGGAAAGTGCGTTGCCTATGAAATATTGTGCTGCCTGGAGGATAATCTGTTACCTGGGAAATATTTTGGTGCCCGGAGAAAAGTGTGTTACCTGGAGAATATTGTGGTTCCTTGGGGATAGCGTGTTGCCTGGGAAATATTTCGCTACCGGGAGGACAATGTGTTACCTGGGAAATCTTGTGCAGCCTGGAGGATAATGCGTTACCTGGGAAATATTGAGGCGCCTGGAGGACAGTGTGTTGCCTGGGAAATATTGTGGTGTCTGGAGGATAATCTGTTACCTAGGAAATATTTTGGTGCTTGGAGAATAGTGTGTTCCTGGGAAATATTGTACTGGCTGGAGAACAGTTTGTTGCCTGGAAAGTATTATACTGCCTGGAGGACAGTGTGTTACCTGGGAAATATTGTGGTGCCTGGGGGGATAGTGTGTTGCCTGGAATATATTGTGCTGCTTGGAGGACAGTGTGTTGCCTGGAACATATTTTGCTGCTTGGAGGACAGTGTGTTGCCTGGAACATATTTTGCTGCTTGGAGGACAATGTGTTACCTGGGAAATAATGTGCTGCGTGGAGGATAGTGTGTTGCCTGGGAAATACTGAGGCTCCTGGAGGACAGTGTGCACCCTGGGAAATATTGTGGTGCCTGGAGGACAGTATGTTACCAAGGAAATATTGTGTTGACTGGTGGATAGTGTGTTGCCTGGGTAATATTGTGCTACATGGAGGACAATGTGTTTCCTGGAAAAATTGTGCTGCCCGAAGGATAGTGTTTTCCCTGGGAAATATTTTGCCGCCTGGGGAACAGTGTGTTGTCTGGGAGATATTTTGTTGCCTGGAGGACAGTGTGTTGTCAAGGAAATATTGTGGTGCCTGGAGGACGGTGTGTTGCCAAGGAAATATTGTGTTGACTGATGGATAGTGTGTTGCCTGGGAAACATTTTTGTACCTGTGGGATAGTGTGTTGTAAGGGAAATATTATGGTCTCTGAAGGACAGTGTGTTGCCCGGGAAATATTGTGTGACTGGGAGATAGTGTGTTGCCTGGGAAATATTGTGCTACATGGAGGACATTGTGTTTCCTGGAAATATTGTGCTTTCCAGAGGACAGCGGTTTACCTGGGAAATAATGCGCTGCGTGGGAGACAGTATGTTGCCTTGGAAATATTGTGGTGCCTGGAGTATATTAAGTTTCCTGGGAAATATTGTGTTGACTGAGGGATAGTGTTTTGCTTGGGAAATATTGTGGCGCCTAGAGAACAGTTTGTTGCCTGGGAAATATTTTGTTGCCTGGAGGAAAGTGTGTTGCCAAGGAAATATTGTGGTGCCTGGGGGACGGTGTGTTGCCAAGGAAATATTGTGGTGCCTGGAGGACGGTGTGTTGTCAAGGAAATATTGTGGAGCCTGGAGGACGGTGTGTTGCCAAGGAAATATTGTGTTGACTGATAGATAGTGTGTTGCCTGGGAAATATTTTTGTAGCTGGGGAATAGTGTGTTGCCTAGGAAATATTTTGGTCCCTGAAGGACAGTGTGTTGCCTAGGAAATATTTTGGTCCCTGAAGGACAGTGTGTTGCCTAGGAAATATTTTGTTGACTGGGGGATAGTGTGTTGCCTGGGAAACAATATGGTGCCTGGAGGACAGTGTGTTGCCTGGGAAATATTGTGACGCCTGGAGGACAGTGTGTTGCATAGTAAATATTGTGGCACCAGGAGGATTGTATGACGCCTGGGAAGTAATGTGTTGCCTGGAGGGTTATGAGTTGCCTAGGAAATATTGTGGTGCCTGGAGGACAGTGTGTTGTCAAGGAAATATCTTTGTGTCTAAAGGATTGTGTACTTCCTTGGAAATATTTTGATGCCTGTAGGACAGTGTGTTTC
>JAUUDW010004757.1:0-10343 GCA_032361385.1 Panulirus guttatus
TTAGCAGGTCACAAAGGGTAAGAATGAGTAAAAAAATCTTATGCAACTGAGATTTCGAAAAAATTTGTTGACCAGTGCTGTTAATGGGGTAGCAGATACAGATTCTCGTATCCATCTTGGATAACAAACTAGTCAAGAACTAAGAGGAATGTGGGCAAAAACTGTTAAAGAGAAATAGTGAAGAATGAAAGACAGCAAGCAAACACATGCGAATATCCAGGATACATATGGAGAATAAAATTTGATTCATGGGAGGTCAAAAACGGAAGTCACAATGGTAAATGACAGAAAGTGGAGTATAAGGAGGGTTGCAAACATGAGAAATGACTGGACTAACAGAAACAAAAATATAAAAAATAAGGAGAACAGTAACGACAACACACGCAAGAACCATTCTTTATCACATGAGATGAAGGAAATATCAAAATATCTAATACACCAAAAAATGTAAAGAAATTGAAAAACATCCTAGTTTTGATAAGGAAATAAGTGATTCAAATACGAATAATTCACAGAAGGTATTTAACAAAGCTTTATAACAGAAAATACCAGAATAAAAAAATGTATCTCTTAATAAGTATATACAAGATCTATCAATCTATCTATATTTCTGACACCCACTGGTAATTCCCTAAAGGGGGCTGGCCATGGCAAAAGAGTATTCATAACTATTGTACTCCAAAGCCACTTCTTAGCCCTTTAGTACCTCACCCTTAACAGGCCACTGGCAGAGGGAAACTCTAGCACAGTGTTTTCAAAGGCTCGTACCAATTACTTCTACCTAATGCATCTACCAAATGTTCCTGCCTAATGTCACAACCTTCCACGTCTACCTAATGCTCCCAGCTAAAGCTCCTACCTACTGCTTCTACCTAATGTTTCTACCTAATGCTCCAGTCTAATGTTCCTACCTGATACTTCTATCTATTGGTCCTAACATTTTACCAAAAGGCAAGGCTAGCTTACCTCATAAAATCTAGAGTCATGAAGAATGAGCTGTGAGTTCAGTGTTGTCAAGAGTTATGAGTGACAAGGAGAGACTGTATGATTGTGGACAGAATGCCAGCAGTTCTAATGTGGGTAAAATACCAAGAAAAGAGAGCTAACTGGGTCAAAGGAGTGAACCTTGACAACTACTGAAGTGCTGGCTCACTATGCAGCTGTCACTAAGCTTCCCAATACCCAGACAGGTAGTACTAATAATATACCTCCCTAGCTGATGGCTACCTACCAACTACTACCGAGTATATACAACATTCTAACACAATCCTAATAAATCCTACTGAAACATGCATGAATGGAAAAAAATAAGCAAGGAAGCAGATTTAGAATATGTGACCTTTAAAGCTGATTGAGAAAAGAGTAATCAAGGTGGAGTAGCAACATATGTAAGAAACAAATATGAGGCTAACCAGATAATAAAAATATCATACAAGAAATGTGATAGGCAATATGCATGCCAACCATAAGAACACTCAATGTAACCTACAGACCATTCAAAATAAAACTGGAGAAGTTCACCATCACACTAATGAAAAGTGAGAAAATATTGAGGAATATCGTCAACAAAAAAAAACAGCACTTTGATCAGATTATTATTTCAATTTTGTAAAATGGGAAAAGGGTGGATTGGAATATGGCTGTAACTAAAGATTCAAGCAAGAGAAGAATGGCTTGACAGGTGAAAGAGATCTATTCAATAAACTATAATACAAACTATAAGCAAACCAACTAGAAATGATAACACAACTGGCATGATTTTTCCAGTGACATAGCTCTAATCACAGACACTGGAGTCAGGTATCTCTGACCTTAGTAAGACTGAAGTATATTCTAAACACAGCATGGAAGTGGAGATAGGTAGACAGGATGAAAAAAAAAAGGCGTATATATGTCAGAGAACTTTAACCTCTACTCCAAAAAAAAGTAGAACGAACTTAATAATCTAACAGATAAAATACTGAAGTGCCTGAAGACTGGCAGAATACATGTATAGTGCCACTGTATAAAGGCTAGTGGGACAAAGGTGATAGTTCAAAATATAGAGGTATCAGTTTGTTGACTATACCAAGTAAGTTGTATAAACAAGTGGTGAATGAGAGGGTGGTTACATGCACAGAGCATTGGCCTAGGGAGGAACAATGCAGCTTCAGGATTGGTAAAGGATATGCAGATCACCTTGAAAAAGTGTGAAAAATGCGTAGAGAAACAGACGGATTTGTGTTTGGCATTTATGTATCTGGAGAAAGCATATGATAAGTTGATAGAGATGCTTTGTGGAAGGCATTACAAATATATTGATTTGAAAGAAAGCTATTAGAAACAGTGAAGAGTTTTTATCATAAAAGGAGGGCATGTGTATGAGTGGGTAAAAATAAGGGTAAGAGGTTCCAGGTGAAGGCTGGTCTCTGGTGAGGAAGGTAAATTCTAAGGTCTCAGAGAGAAGGGCAGATATGCAGTTTGTACGAGGTGACAGCGGGCCTAGGAAGTAAGTCAACTGTTGTTCGTGAATGATATGGCAGAAGTTGGTGTCAAAGTCTGGGAGACTGAGAGAAAGGGGAAAGTTGAAAGTAAATGGGAATAAAAGAAAGGTTATTAAGTCTAGCAGTGCAGAGACAAGTTAACTGGGGTTTAAGTTCAAATGCAGAAAACTTGGGGAAGTGGGGTGTTTTTGATAATTAAGATTGGACATTACAGCAAACAGAAACATGGAAGCAAAAGTGTGTCATATGGAGGTTAAGGGGAAGGCAAAGAGAGCAGTGAGGAATGTGTGTTAAGCGAGTTTGCAATCTGGGAGGGCAAAAATGGGAATGTCTGAAGGGTCAATGGCCAACTATGTTGTATGGATGCAAGCTAAGGGCCATAGATGATAATGTATGGAAGAGGGTGGCTGTGTTGGAAATAAAATGTATGTGGTGTGAGGAAGGTTGATCGAATAAGTAATAATAAGGTAAGAGAAAGGAGTGGTAATAAGACAAGTACTGTTGAGAGAGCTGAAGATGTCCTGAAATGGTTTGGATATATGAACAGAATAGGTAGAGAGAATATGAAGAAGGGGAAGACCAAACTGGAGATGGATGGATGGAGTAAATAGATTTTGAGTGCTCTGGGTCTGAACATGCAAAAGGGTGAAAGGTCTGCATGGGATTGAGTGAAATGGAACAACATGGTATCAGAGGGGCAAAATGCTGTCAATGGACTGAACCAGGGCATATGAAGCAGCCTAGGAAAACCATGGAAAGGTTTCTGGGGCCTGGTGTGCATACAATGCTGTGGTATCAGTGCATCACACAAGATCTTGAGAACTAATGTGAGCAAATGAGGCCTTTTCTTTGTCTGTTGTTGGTGCTACTTTGCTAACACTGGAAACAACAAACAAAAATGAAAGAAAAGAAAAAGATAATACACAATGGATGAATAGTCTGTTTAGCAGTACAGGGTAACACAAAAACAAACATGGCAGCCTTCTACAAAACTGTAAATCAAATGATTAAAAAATAATTGTCACATTAAAGAAAATATGATATAAAGAAAAAGATACTGTGAGATTAAAACAATGGATGAATAGATAAAAAAAAGGAAAGGAATAAAAAAACTAAAATCTGTATCAATCAAAAATAGAAAGGAATAATTAGAAGAAAGAATAGAGAATGCAGACAAGGATAATGAAGGAGTCAAATGGAAGAAAACAGAGACTAAAGTAAGATCAAGTAATTCCACCCATGGATCAAAGTCCAAAACTCAATTTTTGCTTACAAAGAAAAAAAAATAACAAGGTAGGTGACCATTAAGAAAATGATCCCATAAAAATGAGTCAAATGTTAATCAACCAGCACAAGTCAGTGCTTATTACAAGAAAGCATGACTATGTTGATGATGAAATATTTTCTAATTATGATGAGCATGCACTCCCAGCTATATACTTAATAGATATAGATATAATCGAAGCAAATGAAATGACAAACTTAAAGAAAACTAAGCCCCATGGCTAGATGAAATTACAGCAATTTTTCTAGAAAAGACACAAAAAAATCTAGTCAAACCTGCTGAGACAAAGCATAGACCAATCAAGCATAACAGATTACCACAAAATGCCTGGTAAAAGCATGCAAACACAGCTACTAGCTCATTATAATGACATATAAGAAACAATTATGAAAGGGAAAAGAAGGGATACTGTTTTCTTTGATTTTGCAAAAGCATTTGATGAAGTAAACTATGGAGTGCTCCTGAAGAAATTGGCAAAACAAAATATAAATGGAAAAATAGGAGAATGGGTCAAAGAATTTCAACCAACAGAAAGTCCAAAGTAGTTGCAAAATGAAGCATGTCTGAAGATGTTCTATCACGGGTTCCTCAAGGGATAATTCTGGCCACAGTTCTTTTTGTAACCATGACCTCAGACATAAATAAGGGAATATGAGTGAGAGTAGTCAGACGTTCTATGGGTGACACAATTAATGCAAATCAAGACATAAAGGGACAATCAACTTTGTTAAATCTGATTTAGAATCATCTAGCCAGAAGGTACTAAGATAGGCTAAGAAACCCAAAAATGATGTGAAATTCAATAGAGTATTCATAAAGTGTGGCAGACCAAAGAAAGTGAGGGAAAAAGCAGAGAATATAGTTACAAGGCAAAAAACAAAAGATCCCAAAAGAGGCAAGAAGACAGACCTCCCTGTAAGTGCTGCAGAGAAGGTAGGAATATTAGACAATGGTAATGGTACTCTGAAAGTATTGTATACAAATGATAATGGATAAGTAGTTTATGGCAAAGAATTCAAAGATCATATAAGGAAAAAATGCACCTGATACTGTAGCAGTTACAGAAACAAAGCTTACAAAAGAGCTAAGATCTCACCTTTCCCGTCCACAAGGTTACATATTTATAGGTTTGAAAGGGAAGGACCTGGAGGAAGAACACTAATTTAGGTACTTGGAAGTAGACTTGGTAGCAGATGGAGGCATGTGGCTGAACTGAGTCACAGGGTGTAAGAGTAGTATCTAATTTGTTTATGGATGTGGTGATGAGGGATGAGAATGCAAAGGTCTTGGTGAAATGGGCAGGTATGCAGTCTGCAAAGACTGAGGACACCTGGGAAGTGAGTCAGTTGTTGTTTCCACATGATAAAGTACTGAAGGCAAAGTATTGGCGGGAAAGTACTAGTGGCAGATTCAAGTGAGAAACTGCAGATGATGGTGTCTGAGTTTGAAAGAATGTGTGAAAGGAGGAAGTCGAGGGTAAATGTGAATAAAAGCAAGATTACTGGGTTTAGCAGTGCAGAGAGACAGGTCAGTCAGTGTGTGAGTTTGAATGTAGAAAACTTGGAGAAAATGGGTGTTTTAGTTACCTTGGAGTGGACAAGGACAATGAACGAAACCATGGAAGTGGATGAGAGTCATAAAGTGGGTGATGGGGTGAAGGTTCTACGAGCATTGAGGAATGTGTGGAAAAAGACTACCTGGGAAAGTGAAAATAGGTACATTTGAAGGTATGGTAATCCTAATGAAGTTGTATGGATGTGATACATGGTTTGTAGATGAGAATGTACAGAGGAAATGTTGGAAATAAAATGTTGAAGAACAATATGTTGTGAGAGGGAGATTGACCGAGTAAGCAATGATGAGGTGTGGTAATAAAAGAGTATGGACGAGAGAGCTGAAGAAAAGGTTTGGACATATGGGATATTGAGCGAGGAGAGGTTGACAAAGAAGATGTAGGTAACAGAAGTGGAGGTGACAGAAAGGAAGAGACCAAATAGGAGATGGAGAGTTTGGGGCCTGAACATGCAGAAGGGTCAAAGGCATGCGTGGAATAAAGTGAACTGGTCCAATGTGGTATACAGGGGGCGATGCGCTGTCAATGGACTGAACCAGGGTATATGAAGCAGCTGCAGTAAACCGTGGAAAGGTCTGTAGAGTCTGGTTATAGATAGGGGACTGTGGTTTCAGTGCATTACACATGACAGCTAGAGAATGAGACTTTTTCTTCATCTGTTCCTGGTGCTGTCTCGTTAATACAAGATATGAAGAACAAATATGAGAAAGAAATATATATATCATATGATGTATACCAAAATATATAAGGAAAACAGATGGGCAATAAAATACAACCAAATACCCTGACTGGGGTTCAGCAGAGGGTGCTAGTACACTGGCTGGTCTCAGTCAGGCTACCCCAGTTGAATACTCATGCCTCTAAATAATTCAGACTTGCTTGATGCATCACTGTATTTACAGTTTTACATGGTCATAAGTTCTGCTTTCAGTCTTTTAATTTTCTAAGTAATATTTTCCCATGTGGTACTTAAATATACTTAGTGTTTTTCCTAGGTCCACTGCTGATGCTAAACTTTGGATCTTGAGAGCCCAAAATAGTATATGAAACTGCAACCAGTACAGGGATGTGAACAATTCATTATCAAACACAGTAATCATCAATTTCTCTTGATAAACATATATAGTTGGCATTTTGTACATTGTTTTTTACTTTTGTAATGGTATTTCTATCATAATCAAAGAAATATTCTCTTAATATTTCCTTTAACTCTGTTTTTCAAGGCACACAATCTCAAACTACAATGTGAATTGATAAATTGATGTATTCTATGACAAATGTTATGTGGCTGTTGTGCAAATTATGCCCAACTGGTGGCAACATCTAATGGAAGGACAATATACAGCAGCCTGGTGTGTGCACTTTTGCACAAACACACACACAGCCACACCCACACACACTATCTATCTATCTATATCTCTGATGTACATTCCCTTTGGGAACTCATCAAGGGGTGGCCACAGCAAAAAAGTTTCCACTCATCCCTATCCTTACATGCCTCCCTCACATACATCATTCCATGCATTCTTCCATCATTTCTCTCCCTCCAGTATTCTTCCATCCTATTTGCCCACGTCACAGGTGGTCTTCCACTCACACCAACCCCTTTAATTGTACTATCATACACTTTCATTGTAAACTCCCAGTTTTGCATTCTTTCCACATGTACAAACCACCTCAAAGTATTACATTTCATCCATTCTACCACTCCACAATTCATTCCCTTGGCATTCCTTGCCATACCACATCTCTGATACAACCTTTCATTTCTTTCTTCATTCCATCTAATTACACCACATGCTCTTCCCAAATAACTCATTTCCACAGCCTGGATTCTTGACTTCTGTGCCTAATTCCACGTCCATGTTTTGATTGCATAGGTCAGGGTTGGGAGGACTATGTTGTCCCTTAATCCTCTCTTCACTTCCATACTTACACCTCTACCCTTCATTATTCTATTAAGGTAACCCATGACTCTCCTATCCTGTAGTGCTCTCTCCCTCCTCTCTCCTTTCATATCACCACATTTACTCAATACAGCTCCCAGATACTTAAATTCCTTCTCTTCTTCCAGTCTTTTTCCCCCCATATCCACAACACAATTTAGTACACTTTCTTCTTTCACTCTATATCGTTTTACAAAATCTATACTTGCACTTTGTTTCCTTTCAAACACCATTACTTTACTTTTACTTGCAGTTACCTTCAATTTCTTCCACTTACACACATCATATAACACACTTACAACCTTCTGCAATTCCTGTTCACTCTCTGCACACAACACATACATACACACACAGAGAGAAAAAAAATCACATTAACAACACTCACAGGAGGATTGGAAACTGACTGTCATGTATATGCAACAATATGAGTGAATGGGTTATATTTTCTCAAGCTTCTTTACAAGACACTTGTAAACTTTTGTCTGATATCTTTTAAGTATGTTCCTAGGAATTACCCCAGCTTGATAATTATATATCTTCCTTGATGGATGCTTTTAGATTCAAGATGTTATTCTTAATGCCTTCTATCTGCTACCAGATATATATATTATCATAATCCTCTCTCTTCTGTACAGACTGTAAGTTTCAAGCTCTTTCATTTCCTTGTGCCATTCTATATGGCCACAGACCTTTGATTTTGATTGTCAAGTGTTTCTGTATTCTATCTAGTTCGATAATTTTCTTATGCTCAACTGGTGGCCACACAACACACAAGCATTCAATTTCAATTCTCATGTATACATTAAACATCATCATTAACTTTCTGTCCTCATTTTTTAATATTCTCATAATAATACCTCTCATTAATTGCCTTTAAAGCACTGTATTATCAATATGATCCTCCAATTCAAGCTTTCCATTTACAGTGACTCTCAAGTCTCTGGTAATGAAAGAAGTTTGACTGAGAGCCAACTAAGGTGCCCTGAAATGGTTCAGACAAATGGAGGGGATGGATAAAAACTGACTGACTAAAAGGATCTATATGTCAGAGGTGAAGGGAAGAAAGAGGAGGAGGAGACCAAGGAGATGGAAGGATGGGGTTAGGAAAGTTTTGGGGTGTCAAGCCCTGAATGTTCAGGAGGGTGATAGGTATCCATGAGATAAAGAGAATTGGACTAAAGTGATACACAGGGGATGGCATCCTGTCAGTAGGTTGAAGTAGGGCATGTGAAGTAATCAAGGTAAACCAAAGAAGAGTTTTTGGGGCATGACTGTACATGGTAGGCTCTGGTTTCAGTGCATTATACACACTATCTAGAGGGGAGATTAAAGCAAATGAGACCCTTCTTATCTGGTCCTAACACTACCTCGCTGAGACAAGAGAAGTAGTTGGGTAACTATAAAAAATGTCATTAACGTAGCAATTGTGATAATTATGTAGAGGAAATATTTCCCCTCCATAGTATCACAGTTCCCCTTCATACTATCACAATTACAGCAATGACTTAAGCACACAATTGCTTTTTATAATGATACTGTCCATGTAACATTACTGAGGAGATTCAGTAAATATGTATAAAATTTCCATTAACAAAGCACGTAGAAGTCACATTTGCTTGTTTTTGACATGGAAGAAAAATGCAAGTTAAGCCATGCCACTAGCCACAGTAAAATATGCTTAGTATTTATTAAATTTCATTTCAGTTAAAACCATAATACATAATTTTGTTCATATGTATGTTTGTTAATTTGATGCTGCATTTTATATAACTGAAAAATGCATTTTCTGGGTTATACTTTAACATGGCAATTCCCAGGAAGAAACCAATGGTAATGCTAAAATTCAAGATGAACCTAAAATCACCAAATAGCCAAGTTACAAGTCTGCTATCCTTTCCTAAATCTACCATATGAATTGGTAAATTAGAAATGTGAATAAAGACAAAATAAAAAATGCTGTGGTTCAGTCATGCCCACTTAATGCTATGTATATAACAAAAGTGAGACATCCTTTGAAAAGGGAAATAAGATATGTTGGCAGTCTGTTTCTCTAAAGAATTATGTTAAAGTGCTTCCAACTCTTTCAGTGATCAAGTATCTCTCAAGGGCCCTATTTTCCCAACCCAGTGTTTCATTCTTTAAGTTCATAAAACTGATGGCAAATCTTTCATAGTCTAACCAGAATATGTGATGGATGTTCTTGATTTTCAAAACTATGTAGTCCTCTCTTTTCAGTAATAGCGAAGGGTAGTTCCTAAGATAGTGAACAGTATTCCACCTCTCATTTTGCTTGGCAAACACATGTAAGATCTCTCATTATCATTTACTAGATAGAAAAAGGCTGCATTGATACAACAGAGGATATTTTCCATGAATGTGTGAAGGGTCATATCAGGGATTTTAAATTTTCTTCCATCCCAGCAGCCTTTGGCTAAGTATTCTAGAATGAATGGTCAATGCTGCCAAGCTTGAAAGGTCAAGGTGCAGGAGGTTTGATTCAGTGGAGGGATAGTGGTATATTGGCTTACCCATGAGAACCTCCTGGCTACCTGGTCCATAGTTTTCAAATATCATTTCAGATATGATTCTGCCTTAATACCCTCTGATCATTGCTAAGCACACTCGATTGTATCCATCTACATATCCAAGGAAAACAGCCTCTGCATAAACAATGCACTTCAACCCAATACTTTCACAATATTCTAACAGTGTCACTCATTTGCCAACCAATCACACTTCATAACAAATCAGTTGCATTCCATCACCACTGATGAGTCTATTAGAAAAAAAAAAATACATAGATGAGAATAAGAGCAAGGTTATTAGGTTCAGCAGGGTTGAGGGGGAAGTTAGTTGGGGTGTGAGTTTGAATGGGAAAAAGTTGGAGGAGGTGAGGTGTTTTTGATATCTGGGAGTGGACTTGGCAGCGAATGGAACCATGAAAGCGGAAGTGAGTCATAGGGTGGGTGAGGGGGCAAGGGTTCTGGGAGCGATGAAAAGTGTGTGGAAGGAGAGAACATTATCTTGGAGAGCAAAAATGGTTATGTTTGAAGGAA
>JAUUDW010004768.1:0-10008 GCA_032361385.1 Panulirus guttatus
AAGGAATAGTAGTTCCAACAATATTATATGGTTGCGAGGCATGGGCTATAGATAGAGTTGTACGGAGGAGGGTGGATATATTGGAAATGAAATGCTTAAGGAAAATATCTGGTGTGAGATGGTTTGATCGAGTAAGTAATGTAAGGGTAAGAGAGATCTGCAGTAATAAAAAGAGTGTGGTTGAGAGAGCGGAAGAGAGTGTGTTGAAATGGTTTGGACATATGGAATGAATGGGTGAGGAAAGGTTGACAAAAAAGATATATGTTTCAGAGGTGGAGGGAACAAGGAGAAGCAGGAAACCAATTTGGAGGTGGAAGGATGGAATGAAAGGAATTTTGAGCGGTTGGGGCCTAAACATGCAGGAGGGTGAAAGACGTGCACGGAATAGAGTGAAATTGAACGATATGGTATACCGGGGTTAACGTGCTGTCAGTGGACTGAATCAGGGCATATGAAGCATCTGGGGTAAACCATGGAAAGGTCTATTGGGCCTGGATGTGGATAGGGAGCTGTGGTTTCATTGCATTACACATGACAGCTAGAGACTGAGTGTGAGCAAATGTGGCCATTTCTTCTATCTCCTGGTGCTACCTTGCTGGCAGAGGGGGTGGCAGTCAGGAATGGATGGGGGCAAGCAAGTGTGAATATGTACATGTGTGTATATGTATATGCATGTGTATGTATATGTATGTATATATGTATATGTTGGTAGGTATATGTATGTACTGTACATATATGTGCATGTATTATATATGTGTGTATGTGAAGGGGATGGGTCTTTCCTCATCTGTTTGCTGGTGCTACCTCACTGATGCAGGAAACAGCAATCAATTATGATAAATAATAAGTAATAGATATATTATTACAGGAAAGTGTACTTGGGAATTTATTGGACATCCTATGACACGTTGTACATTCCTTGGGATAGGGGAGAAAGAATGCTTCCCACTTATTCCCTGCGTATCGTAAAAGGCGACTAAAAGGGGATGGAGTGGGGTGCTGGAAATCTTCCCCTCCTGTTTTCACTTTTCCAAAAGAAGGAACAGAGAAGTGGGCCAAGTGAGGTTTTTCCCTCTTAAGGCTTAGTCCTCTCTTCTTAACGCTACCTCACTAATGTGGGATATGGCAAATATGTATGAAAAGAAAAATATACATACATACATACATACATACATACACAAAGGAATTCAAACCGCAGCAGGCCATTGGGTCCCTTCAAGGCTGTTTAGATTAGTATCGTAAAATTTAGAGGCATGCTGTTATTTCAAAAAGAAAAACATGCAAATTGTCATTGTTATAATGGAGGATGAGTGAAATCAAATGAATCAAGTCTTGATTAGTTTTTTAGATGATTTCAATACTTTTATAAGATCACCTTGTAATCTCTTTTTAAAGGTATATAGATTCAAGTTTTTTAGTCAGCTTCATAGGATTTGCTGTTCAGCCCAGGAATCATCTTGGTAGCTCAGTGCTGTACTTTCTTAATTCTGTCTGTCTTTTTTCAAGTAAGGTGATCAGAACTGAGCACAGTATTCAAGATGGGGATGCACTAGTAACTTGTAAAGAGTTAGGATAATTTTCTTAGACATTCAATTGAAACCCTTACCTGTAAATACAAGAACCTTATTCTCTCTTTCTACTGCTTCTACACACTGCTTGCTTGGTTTTAAGTTACCAGAAATTATTACACCAATTTCTTTTTCTTGTTTACCTTTTGCAGTTCAGTAGAATTCACAATGTAGCTTACCTTTTTGTTTTTACTTCTGTTATGTAAAACTTTGCCCTTATCAGTATTAAAATTCACTTGCCACCTATGAGCCCAGTCCATCAGTTCGAAGCTGTAGACAGATATTTAAGTTCATTGTAGATTTATTTCCCAGCTGAGTATCATTTGCAGATTTTGATAGCTTACAATCCAGCCCATGACCAGTATTATTTATATGAGAAAGAGAACCGGACCCAAGACAGACCCTTGTGTTACACCACTTATTATATCTAACCATTATGATGCTTGACCATTATTTACAACTATCCGTTTATGGCTTGTCTACCATTTATCTGTCCACCAAAGTACAACCCCATCAATACCATGTTGACAATTTTTTACTATTAACCTTTGATGCAGAATTTTATAGAATACTTTTTGAAAATTTGAATAGATGACATTAACTGCTTTACTTTTATCATGTATGTTGATTATATCTTAAAAGAAATCAACTAGATGTATCAGGTATGAGCAGTTCTGTTGAGAACTATGCTGAAAATCATTACTAAGTGGCGGTCCACTAAAGGGTTCACAATTTTGTCTCAAATGATAATTTCCATAAATTTTCCAGCTACAGATTTTAAGTTAATTGGATGATAAATTCTGGGCATTGACTTATTACCTTTTATTGATTATTGGTGTTATATTGTCAAACTAACATTCCTTTAGAACTTTTCCTGGACCAATGAATTTATACAGAAGAGTAGACAACCTAACTATCTCAGTTTTCACCTCTTCCATTGTCTTTAGATAAAACTTATCAGGGCCTGCCATTTTATTTATTTTCATTCTATTTATTGCTGATAGTGTGTCTTCAGCTTTTTTGTCAGTTTGATACAGAACATTCTCCTCTCTTATCAGTGAAACTGGATTTGGGACATGAGTTGCATCTTCACTTTTAATGCACATGCATTGAATTTATATAAGATTTTTTGTCATGGCTTTGTTATCTTGAACCAAGTCACCAATTCCCTTAATTAATGATCCATTGACTAGGTAATGACTCTCTTGCTCCTAAAAATGAAATACTTTAGCATTTCTTTTGCTATTTTTGGCAGTGTATGCTTCAAATTGACATTTAATTTGTTGTATATGTCTCTTAGTTTCTGTATGCAAATTTACTTAACTTACTCTATCATGTTGAATATAGGTTTCTTTGAGTTTCTTATGAGCTACTTTCTTTGACAACAGACACTTTCTTATTTCACCATTCTGCTGCCTTAGCATCATTTCAGAAACAGACCATCTACTTCAAGCTGGCAAATGGTTTCCCTCTACTCTTATGAAAATTTAACTGAAGCTTTACCATGGCTGCGTTCATGTCCTTTTTATCGACCAATCACCCCAGATTTGCTTGCCAAGAGCAGTGCAGTGATCATTAAGATTTGCAAATTTTAAATTAGGTATTTTTTTGTGACTGTCATATTCATCAGTATTACTTACAATGTTGAAAATGACCTGTGAAGTAATTTGTGGGTGATCACTTGTACTTAACTTTTCTCCATTCTAGATGTTAACAAAATACTGATTGAACTAAATCTAGTGTATTCTCATCACAAGTAGGTTTATCAGCTAATTGGATTAGCTGTCAAGTAGATTTAGATAGAGTCCATGCCTGGATTACTAGGAAGGGATTTCCCTCACTTAGATATTCTTACTGTGATAGAATCTTGTTCATTACTAATTTTCATTAACTTTTATCTCTGGTGTCTATGTGGAAGGACTGTAAACTAGTCATACCCTTATTTCTTATGAAGTTCATCTGTAATTTCTACAAGAATGAAGTTGACATTCTCAATGACTACATTTTTCATGGCAGGAGTAAAATATGATTTGACAAAGACACCCCAACTTGCTTAATTTCCCCTATCACTATTAGACTCAATGTATCCTGGAATTGTACATTCAGTTAGGAAAGAGCTTTTTGCCATCTAACCAAGATTCAGAAATAGCAGTCATGTAATTCCCTTCAAACGCTTTTGTCTTTGACTCTGAAATTTTATTGCTTATTCTCTGAGCATTGACATCAAATACTTCTGGACACAAGAGACCTATTTTGAAGAGTACGTAAGGAAGGGGAGGGGTCTTCTTCATTTAGGCAGCATTTTTTGACCAAATCACATGTGTAGACTCGCTAAGGAGCCTGCCAAAATGTGCAGTTCCCACTTCATTTGGTGTAGTTCGTCCTTCTTAAACACATCAGAATGCTTGTAGAAATGCTGCCACAAGTTTAGGAAATCAACTTACTCCTGAAAACAAAGGTTCACTAATCAGTAATTTAGACTCAACACCTTAATATAGAAGGCATCTCTGGTGCCGATCCTGGGAAGAAGTCCTGAGTTCACACTGACTAAGATCTACAGTGCTGTGTTGCCTCAATTCAGTTGACCTGAATACGTATGTTTATTTCTTTTATCATACCTGATCGCCACTTCGCGCGTCAGTGAGGTAGTGCCAGGAAACAGACAAAGAAAGACCCATCCACTCATATACACACATATGCACATATACGCACAATGCATAAATATACATACCAACATATACATACATACATATACATACACATGTATATACAAGTACACACACATGTACATATTCAGACTTGCTCGCCTCCATCCATTCCTGACGCCACCCCTCCCCACAGGAAATAGCACCGCCACCCACTGCATCAGCAGGATAGCACCAGGAAACAGATGAAAAAGGCCACATTTGCTCACACTCAGTCTAGCTGTCCTGTGTAATGCTCCACAACCACAGCTCCCTATCCACATCCAGGCCCCACAGGCCTTTCCAGACATTTCACATGCCTTGGTTCGGTTCATTGACAGCACATCGACCCCAGTATACCACGTCATATGTATATTTCCTTTTTTTATTTTGTGGTGCAATATATAGCATTTTTCAGCACTGCAACATGAATGAAGTATGTGATAAATACTTTGGAAAAAGGACGAAATTTCTATCTCAAAAGATGAAGTGATAACACACACACAGAAAAACTCACAGAAAAGACACTACCTTGTACGTCAGGCTAAAGAGAGTTCGAGAGTTCCATATTCCCAAGAATCTGTGAAGTGTTTCACAAGCCCACATGAAGGAATATTTCTTTTTTTCATTTACGTCACAAATTTATAGCATTTTTCAGCCATACAATGTGATACATGTGTAGCTAAACACTTAAAAATACAAAAAGTTCTGCTTCAAAATATGCAGTGATCAAACTCTGAAAATTTGCAAAAAACCTATGACTGAACTAGGTAATTGTACTGCATAGCACATACAGGCATGTCTGACCGCTGGGAAGTAAGTTGCCAAACTGTATGGATATTTGAATTTTTTCATGTTTGCCATTTCCCTCATTAATGAAGTAGTGCCAGGAACAGACAATGAAATGGTCTGATTCACTCATATCCACCCTAGCTGTCATGTATGATGTACTAAAACCAGAGCCCTCATTCACAATCAGCAGCCCCACAGACCTATGAATAGGGAGTCATTCATCTTTCAAACAAGTTTCATTAAATAGCCTAAAAGTATGTCTCTTCATACATTTTTTTTCTAAAGCCCAAATTTTCTTCTGAGTGTCAATAGGGAGCCTTTAGAGCCTTTATTGTAGGTCTCAATAGGAGTTAATGACAATTCAGTCCACCATCTTGAGATATCTAAGGATATCTAAGGAATGAATCAAGCTTTGATTTTGAGCAGTTTACACGTGGAAGAGGAGAGTGACATGGCAAGTGCAAAAGTAGCAGCCACAAGGTTGGTGTGGAAGGAAACATTGTGATATGGGTCTGTGGAGAATTCTACTTGTCAGTTGAATTTCTTTTCTGGTCTCAGATAGGATTTTGATGTGATTTAATGTTAAATTTTTACCGTATTTTGTTGGTTGGTTGATTGAAAGATGCATTTCATGGATAATGAGGACCTGTGTAATGTAAAGCTTGGTATCTTCAATATGTCTGAGAACTCAGAAATTGTAAGCTGCAAAGAAACTGAAAAATCTCTAAGTTGAAAAGAAAACATTATGATTATAAGTTTATGCCAACTAACTCAAAATCTCTGTCCTCTACCTTGCTGTTTTGTTTTCTTTATTTCTTCCACAGTTCCTCAAACTCTGTACAACGTTTTGACTATTTGACTTTTTGCCATAAAGCTTTTTATTTTTGAATCCACGTGCTGAGATCATATGCACAGGGGATTTTGAATGTACAGTCTGACCAAAAATTACTTTTGCTCTTTCAGTGTTGAACATTATAACAAACCAGCAAAAAATTCTAAACAAAGCTATTGCATCAGGCTTCACATTAGTAGCCCTGCTTTCCTTGTATAGGAATATGTGGAGCCATCAGTGACCCTGCTCCTGTCACTTGCCATAATGCAGTGATGTTGTAGTCATGCTTACCAACTATATTGAAATGGGAGGAGAGATATTGTTCATTTTGAAGTCCACTGCACCCAGGGGTAAAAGTAAATTATGGTTTTGATTGTACACCTCAAGGATTGGTCAGGCTCTAACTGGGATGATCCTGGTGGAGCTAAGGCCTTGTCTTGTTCTCTCCTTAACAATCTAGAACAATTAGATAAACTCCTACCCGAGTTTCTGACTCTCATGACCACTCTTCCAACATGCTTGACCTCTTTTTTACTTCTAAATGGATCAGAACACAAAAGCCCCATTTGATTATATGAACAGAGTAAAGAAAAAACCAGAGATTGGACCATTCAAAGGAGGCGAGAGGTATGTAAATAACTCATAAAGAATGTGTCAAGAGTTAGTTAGTCTGTATAAGTCAGTGTTTGGTACAACACATCATGAAGAAATAGAAGATGAAATGTTTAATGATTATGATGAGCTCACACTCACAGATAAAATGTTATGAGAAAATGACGTAACTGAAGCAATTGATCAACTTAAGAAAACTCAGCTCTAGGGCCAGACGGGATTCTAGCCAACTTTCAAAAGAAGATGGAAGAAACAATTGCCAAATCTCTTACAGTTCTGCAGAGACAAAGCACAGACCAAACAAGCTTAGAAGAGTAATACAAGATGGCATACATATCACTAGTGCACAAAGAAAGATACAAATTACTGCTGCAACAATGTAGGCTAGTTAGCTTAACTTTGCACATAAGCAAAGTATATGAGAGGATAATTAAAAACAAATATTTACTGGAACATCTTGTTTCACACAGAGTCATTGATTGACAGCACAGTTTTGTGTTTCGTAAAAGTACGTAATCACAGCTACCAACCCATTATAATGACATTTGCAAAAGTTTTGATGGATGGGAAAAGAATAAACAGTTTTTCTTGATTTTGCATAAGCATTTGATAAACTGTGGAATGTTACTAAAGAAGGTAGCAAGCAAAACTATAAAGGTTAAAATAGGATATGGATCAAAGAACTTTTAACCATCAGGAAATTCAGAGTAGTCGTATATGGAAACTTTTTTCACACACATTCGCTGTTTTCCATGTTAGCTAGATAGCATCAAGAAACACATGACTGAGCCTTAGATGGAAAAATCCTCACTTTGCCCCCTTCTCTATACCTTCATTTGGAAAAGTAAAACAGGAGGGGAGGATTTCCAGCCCCCCTCTCCTTCCCCTTTTAGTCACCTTCTATGACATGCAGGGAGTATGTGCACTATCTGGAGTACTGCCAGGAACAATTATAGCCACAGATTTATTTGTAGTCATGATCTTGGACATAGATAAGGAGGCAAGAGAGAGTGCAGTCAGAAGTTTCACAGATGACATGAGAGTAAGTAAAGCAATAAACAATGTGGAATATAAAGAAAAACTTCAAAGAGACCTGAATGATATCTAAGGATGAGCCGATGAGAAATTAATGGAATTTGATGAAGAGAATTTCAAACATATTAGTCATGGGACAACTAATGCTATTGCAGTATTTACATATATAGGACCTACAGGAACCTATGGGAAGAGAAGTAGATAGAGAAGCAAATTTCAGAGATTTGGGAGTAATTATCAGTAGAAAACTTGAATACAAGAAACATTGAAAAGATGATGCTTTCAAGCCAAAAAATGAGTAGAATGATATTGAGAACTTTTACTACAAGAGACAAACAATTATTAATGAAAATGCATATATAAAATGTAAACTTGAATACAATTGCCTTGTATGGTTACCAGTAAAACATTGAATTGAACAAGATAGAGGGAATAGATTGAATTAAACAAGAAAGGGAATACAGAGACATTTTGCAGTAAGATGAATGGAGAATATAAATTACCATGACCGACTAAAAGAACTAGAGCTTTACAGTCCTGAATGTTGGAGGGAGAGCTATATAGTAATATGTGCTTGGTAACAAGTTGGGGTATAAAGCACAACATCCTGAACCTGTAAACGACTAGACAAGGATGATATAGAATCATTAAGTCAAGTAATTGCTGGAAACACACCAGGAATGCATTAGACAAAGATGCATGAATGTTCAGAAAGGAAGTTGGAACAGTTATTCAATACACATTCCAGAAAAGATTAGACTTATGGATGAAGAAAATACTGGATGAATGTAGAATAGATATGCCAAAGGAGAACTGCTGAAAGAAATAGCATTATACAAACAAGTATGATAAGTCAGGGGATGAGGCGAGGTGGTCAAGAGGAGCGTCATTTGTCAGCATACAAGTCATGTTGTAAGTGGAACATGTTAACCTTGCCACAATGGCAAAATCTCATTGTAGATTCTCATGCGAAGTAAGGTACACTATACATACACCATTTCTACCCCTTAGGGTCCTCTGACCACACTTTTATTTTATACTCCCTTAGTAAAGCCAACTTTTGCACTTTAGGAGCACTCAAAAGTTACCCTGTGCTGCTCCTTATATACTTTCCCTGGGATATGTGCTGCTTTTCTTGTCAGGATGCCTTGTACTGTGCAGATCACTTGGCAGAGATTGTCTTGGCTAGGATGGAGTCCTGCATCCTACCTTCTACATCTTTTCACCTCAGTCATGGTTTAATTACTCATGCTGTGATGCCTTCGGCATCAAGGACAGTGTAGGACAGTGTGCACTCCTTTTCCCCTGAAACCCACTTCACTTTCATTTCTGCTTGGAACCATTACAAAGCTATTCTTTGCAAAGTTCAGAATCATTTCATGAAAAGAAAGTGAGATGACCACTTCTGCTGATAAATACTTCTGTCATTAACCAAAAACATCTCTAACAACTGTAATTCAACCTTGCCTCCTCTCTTGTGACTTAATCAATATATTGCTAACTCTCTATCCATTAAAGCCACTCTTTACTTCCTCTCACTTTTTCTTAGATCTTCCTTTGAATATTCATTGTCTTTCTAATATTGATCATATTTCCTCTCTTTGTTTGAACCTGTGCAGCATCTCAGAGTGGGGAAGCAGTAACTTTGTTAGATATAATGGTGCTAGAGTACAATTTCTCCCTATATCTCTATCTAGAATTCATTAGTTTCAGTCTTACAAATGTCAAAATACCACAAATTAACCTTATACTAACATAAACATGTTGGACATAACCATGCACCCCATCCTGGGATCCCCTCATAAACAGCATCACAAAGTTTGCATCCCAAATGCAGGGACTGTTATATTTTTCTTGCAAGCACTTATTTCATATCTATAGAGGTTTTATTTGCCCAAGTATGGAATACTGCTCACAAATCTGGGGTGACTCGTTTTCTATCTCTTTATTAACTAGAGTCAAATAAAAAGCCTTCTGTCTCGTTCATTCTCTTGGCATCACCTATCTTCAACCTTCCCTTTCCACACATCACAGTGCTGCTGCTCTCTCCCAATTCTGTAGGTCATTTTATGGCCATTGTTCTCATGAGATGTCTACATGTGTCCTCAACTTACCTAAGTTTGGAATTATGGCATGTGTTTGGCTGATGCTTCCCACAGTTTATGTGTGGAGACCTGCTGCTCAGGATTGGCTTTTATGGTCTCCTTCCCTCAGACAGCTAAGCAGTAGAATTTATATCATTCTTTTGTATTTCCCTCTTCATATAACCTTTCTTCCCTTAAGAATCTGTCTACAAACAACTGCACAGCCCAGATTATTATTTTTTTTTTTACTTTTTTCTTTTACCCAACATGGCCTTCATTAGGGTATATTAGCCCATGCCATGTTCGTCACTTGAAAAAATAGAATTTCATAACTAGCAATGAATTTACTCGGTTATTGTGTTTATGAAAACATAACAATGAATAAAGCAAAATCATAAGCA
>JAUUDW010004780.1:0-10342 GCA_032361385.1 Panulirus guttatus
CTCTCTCAATCAACACCCTCCCATACAATTTTCCAGGAATACTCAACAAACTTATACCTCTATAGTTTGAACGCTCATCTTTATCCCCTTTGCCTTTGTACAATGGCACTATACATGCATTCCGCCAGTCCTCAGGCACTTCACCACTACCCATGCATACACTGAATATTTTTACCAACCCATCAACAACACAGGCACCTCTTTTCTTAATAAATTCAACAGCAATAGCATGCAATCCCGCTGCAGTAATGTCAACACTGTTTCAGCTCCACGCTCTTTAGTTTTTTCATAGTGACCGACAAGAATCCGGCAAAACATAGCCCAATCAAGGCCATCCTGGGTAAAAAGAAAAGCAAAAGAAAAAAAAGAAACAGCAAGAGAAAAAGAATGAAGAAATTAATCTGAGCCCTGCAAGTGCTTGTAGGTCTGACTCTTAAAGATGGAATGTTCTCGAACGAGGGAAAGACGAAAGATGGAATTGATTTCCACATCTTTGCTGTTTGAAGAAAGAAAGAGGAATCGTAACGGTCACCCCTCATGTGGCCGGTCTGCACACAGAAACTATTAAAGCAGCAGCCGGACGTGTACCGCGGATGCAAACCATAATGGCAGGGACACATGAAGACAATCCAAGACAACATTGGTCAAAATATATGTAATTTACTGTAGAACAGGGAAAGGTCAGCAGCCTCGTGGTAGACAGAAAGAAATGTTTTAAGAGAGGTGAAATCTGGAGATATGATGAGAGAGAACGCTTGTGGCACCATTCTCGTTAATAGGATGGTGGACAAAGAACCATTCCAGATATGTGAGCAGTATTCCCTCCTATGGCGAATATACCCTTATCGATCTGCAAGAGCCGCTCAACCTTCTCTATCCTCACCTCTAGCACTTCTTTACTCAAAGGTCGGAACATATCCCCTCATTCCTTCCTCGTAAGATTGTTCGCTAACACCATTTCTTAAACAGATCCTTAAGATATCTTTACAATGCTACTGTTAGCTCCAGTTTAATATTACAGCTCTTCAAGAGTGAATAAACACCCTCTCTTTCTCAAAGACAAGAACCAGCATCGTTCTTCACTTCACTTCAGTCCCTCAATCAAAGATAGGAGCAGAGGCAGTTCTATATTTTAGATGAACAATACCGTTCCTATCTTCCCAATTGATTAACTCCCGAGCAATGTTTTTGGCTCCACAATACTAACTCTTACCCTCACTCCGTTATGATGCAAGACCATTATTATTGTTCTTTGGTTCTCTTATTCAATAGCAAGTCTTGTTCCCATAACATATAGCATTTGCCACGATCTTCAGCCCCATAGTCTCATCTTGTTCCGTTACTCCCGGATTGTTCTTCACTGTGTTTATATACAGAACTTTACCTTTGGTTTGTTCTTAATACAGTTTTTTATTTGTTCTTTATCACTTTTCTCTTTTTCTTATTTGATTTCTCTCATTCTTTCTTCACCAGACGCGTATATCTCCTGAGACGCCATCACTAATGTCAGATCTTTTATCACACCTCGTAATATCTATAATTTTTGTTTCCATTTAATACAAAATAAAACATTTATGATGTAACTGGAAACTAACGAGATGCAAAATCTATACGAATACAAAACGTGGGACACGGCGGTCGCTTACAGAGAATGGAAAGTCTAGCCTTTTGACGTCCTTCGCGCACATTCACCTCGCACGTACGATTCCTATTTTGCTGTAACTCTTTTCCCGTTATGGTGTAAACTGTTACCACAGACAGGTACTAAGTACATGACCATTTTTCGTTTACAGGTGAGGTCAGGTTAATCCTGGATGCCAGACTGCAGAAGACCAAATGGTCTATGACGAATTTCTATAAACGATTAGTCATATATCCTGTAATATAGCATCCGCAGGACCTCCCAGCTCTGTGATACCACAACTGTACATTTTCAGCCGAACGGCTGCCTGAATCAATAATCCGCCGCTATTCATTGTTTCATCTATTCATTTTATCTGTATGCCTAATCTGTTATAGATGGAGACAGGAGAGTGAAATAGAATTTGAGTAAATGTGGCAGGCAAGGTGAACCCTATGTTTAACAAACATTCAGTGACACAAAAATTAAAAACAAATATTAACAGAAGGGTCTGAGGATTGCTTTCCATCGCATGCCATGCTTCTGCTCAGGAGGTTAAGGCTATTAAACCCAGATATCTAAACATGATCATGGATAACACTTGAATATTCATGGCTTCTCACATTACCTCAAGACAGTTATAACGGAGATTAGAGTCTCTATGAAGTGGGTTCATTATCTATAATCAGAGAGGCTCAGATTATTTGCATATATTGTCCGATACACATAACACGTCTCACATCAACTTCTTGAAATCAATTTAGAAATTAGAATAATTACTTAGTGCATGCAGTTAATGTATCACCTGATCAAAAATTTCTTAAACACTAATTTCAGTACAGGCGTTGCCTGAAATTAGTAGTCCTTGAATGTTAGGAGGAGCATTTTAGCTTATTGAATATTTGAGGTTGGACGAGAGGAACTCGTGATGAGAAATACATTATAGAATATATTGCTAAGTGCCAAGATGTTACATTCATTGCTTACGACGGACTTAAGATGTGCCTGTGTCTTTGCTTCCTTGAAATGAACTTAAAATGGAATATTTCATAGAAATTCTAAGCAAGCAGAATGTAAAAGTATTTTGGAATTTTGTCACAAACAATATACCGTAGTATTTTACCCCTTTGTTGAATGTTTAACATAGTTGCTTATAAGAACAGCTTGAGGAGAGTGGGACAAATGGTGAGGTTCACAGAAGAGGCTTTTACCATTACTCACCCCGGATATTTTGCAAGACAGCTGCTCTCATATATATATATATATATATATATATTATTATATATATTATTATACTTGATCGCTGTTTCCCGCTTTAGCGAGGTAGCGCCCGGAAACAAACGAAAAAAGATCCATTCACTTACATACACACATATATACATACATGCACATATATGCACAATATGTACATACACATACCAACATATGCATATGCACAATACATACATATACATACACATGCATATACACATATACACATATACATATTCATACTTCCTCGCCTCCATCCATTCCTGACACCACCCCGCCCCACAGGAAATAGCATCGTCACCCCCTGCGTCAGCGAAGTAACGCCAGGAAACAGACAAAAGGCCACATTCGCTCACACTCAGTCTCTAGCTGTCATGTGTAATGCACCGAAATCATAGCTTCCTATCCACATCCAGGCCCCACACACCTTTCTATGGTTTACTCCAGACGCTTCACGTGCCCTGGTTCAGTCCACTGACAGCACGTCGACCCCGGTATACCACATCATTCCATTTCGTTCTATTCCTTGCACGCCTTTCACCCTCCTGCATGTTCAGGTCCCGACCGCTCAAAATCCCTTTCACTCCATACTTCCAACTCCAATTTGGTCACCCGCTTCTCCCTGTTCCCTCCACCTCTGAAACATATATCCTATTTGTCAACCTTTCGTCACTCATTCATTCTATATGTCCAAACCATTTCAACAGCCTCTTCTGCTCTCTCAACCACACTTTTTATTACCACAAATCTCTCTTACCCTTTCATTACCTACTCGATCAAACCATCTCACACCACATACTGTCCTTAATAATTTTATTTCCAACACATCCGTTCTTCTCCATGTAACTGTGTCAATAGGCCAAGCTTCACAACCATATGATATTGTTGGAACTACTATTCCTTCAAATATACCCATTTTTGCCCTCTGAGATAATGTTCCCTCTTTCCACACATTCTTCAGCGCTCCCAGAACCTACACCCCCTCCCTCACCCTATGACTCACTTCTGCTTCCATGGTTCCATTTGCTGCCATGATCACTCCCAGATTTCTAAAATATTCACTTCCTACAATTTTTCTCCATTCAAACTCACATCCCAACCAAACTGTCCCTCAATTCTGTGGAACTTAATAATCTTGCTTTTATTCTCATTCACTCTAAACTTTCTCCTTTAGCAAACACTTCCGGACTCATTCACCAACTTCAGCAGTTTCTCACTTGAACAAGTCACCAGCACTGTATCATCAGCAAACAACAAATGATTCACTTCCCAAGCCCTCTCATCCCCAACAAACTAAATACTCACCCCCTCTCTCGAAAACTCTTGCATTTACCTCCCAAACAACCCCATCCATAAACAAATTAAACAACAGTGGTGACATCACATATCCCTGCTGCAGACTATCCTTCACTTGGAACCATTCACTCTCCTCTCTTCCTACTCGTACATACGCCTTACACTCTTGATAAAAACTTCTCACTGCTTCTAGCAGGTTACCTCCCACACTTAATATACTTCATACCTTTCACAGGGTATCTTTATCAACCTTATATGTCTTCTCCAGACCCATAAATGTCACATACAAATCCATCTGTTTTCCTAAATATTTCTCACACATATTTTTTTAAACCAAACACCTGATCCGCTCATCCTATACCACTTCTGAAACCACAATACTCCTCCTCAATCTGATGCTCTGTACTTGCCTTCACCCTCTCACCCAATACCCTCCCATGCAACTTACCAGGCATACTCAGCAAATTTATACCTCAGTAGTTTGAACACTCCTCTTTATCTCACTTGCCTTTATACAGTGGCACTATACATGCATTCCACCAATCCTCAGGCACCTCCCCATGATCCATACATACAATGAATATCCTTACCAACCAGTTAACAACATATTCACCTCCTTTCTTAATAGATTTAGCTCCAGTACTATGCACCCCATCCTCTTTGCTTCACTCTGAACCAAAAATTTTACATCTGCCATTCTATCATCAAACATATTTAACAATCCTTCAAAATACTCACTCCATCTGCTCCTCATGTCTTCCACTACCTGTTATCACTTCCCCTTTTGCCTCCTTTACCGATGTTCCCATATGTTCTCTTGTCTTTCGACTGTAATTTACCTCCTTCCAAAACATCTTTTTATTCTCCCAAAAGTTTAATTATTCTGTCTCACCCCAACTCTCATTTGCCATCTTTTCCAACCTCTGCACCTTCTTCCTGAACTCCTGCCACTTTCTCTTATACATCTCTCAGTCATCTGCACTCCTTCCCTGTAAATATTACCTAAATGCCTCTCTCTTCACTTTCACTAGCAATTTTACTTCTACATCCCAACACTCACCTTTCGCATGCCACTTGAATCTCTTGCACATGACATCACTGCTTCCCTAAATACCTCCCATTCTTCAACCACTCCCCTTGCTTCATTAATCTCACCTTTTTTTTCATTCTACACTCAATCTCTCTTAGTATTTCTTCACACAAGTCTCCTTTCTAAGGTCGCTTACTATCATCACTCTCTTCTCCCCAACATTGCTTCCTCTTTTACGAACCTTTACAAATCTTCACCCTCGCCTCCACAAGGTAGTGATCTGACATCCCATCAGCTGTCCCTTGCAGCACATTTACATCCAAAGATCTTTCTTTTACATGCCTGTCAATTAATATGTAATCTAATAATGCCCATTGACCATATCTCCTATTCACATACGTATATTTTGCATATATCCCTCTTTTTAGTGTAGATATTCCCAATCTCTAATCTTTTTCAGCACACAACTCCACAAGCTCTTCACCATTTCCATTCATAACACTGAATACTTCTTGCACCCCAATTATACCCTTAACTGCCATGTTACTTACCACTGCATTTAATTCTATTCATCTATATCTCTGACACCTGTTAGAATTGGAACTCTCTCAAAGGGGTGGCCACGGCAACAGTCTCCAAACCTACAGAACTACAGTGCCGCTTCTTAGCCTTTAGCGCCTCACCTTTAACAGGCCACTGACAGAGGGCAAGTCTAGCGCAGTGTTTTCATAGGCTCCTACCTGATGTTCCTAATAACTACTTCTATCTAATGCTCCTACCTAATGTTTCTACCTAATAATCCTGCCTAAATGTTCCTACTTACTTCTTCTATCTATTGCCCCTATCATTTTGTCAAAAGGCAGGGCTTGCGCATAGTGCTCACCGCAGGAAAATCTAGAGTTACAAAGAATGAGCTGCTTGAGTTAAGTGGAGTCAAGTATTACATATGACAAGGAGAGATTGTATGTTTGTGGACAAAATACCAGTAGTCCACATGTTAGTGAGGCAGAAAGAAAAGACAGCTACCTGGGTCAGAAGAGTGCAGCTTGACAACCACTAAAGTGCTGGCTCACTAAGCAGATGTCACTAACCCTCCTAATACATAGGTGGATAGTACTAGTAATATACCTCTGGTCATTGGCTGCCTATCCCTCACTAATACCCAGTCTCGTACATCAAAACTGCTGACACACTCACCCATCTGCTCCAGAAACGTTTGCCTCTCATGATCTTTCTTCTCATGGTCAGATGCATAAGCACCAATAATCACACATCCCTTGCCATCCACTTTCAATTTTACCCAGATTTACTTCCTTGCACTCTATCACTCTCCCACAATTCCTCCTTCAGGAATACGGCTACTCCTTCCTTAGCTCTTGTCCTCTCACCAACCTCTGACTTTACTCCTAAGACATTTCCAAACCATTCTTCCCCTTTACCCCTGAGCTTTTTTTTTTCATTCAGAGCAAGAACATCCAGGTTTCTTTCCTCAAGCATACTACCTATCTCACCTTTCTTCTCATCTTGGTTACATCCACACACATTCAGACACCTCAGTCTAAACCTTCAAAGAGGATGAATCCTTCCTGCCTGGCTCCTACTTCTGCTTCCTCTTTTAGAAATTGAAATACAATATGGGGGGGGGTTTCCAGCCTCCCGCCTCCATCCCCTTCAGTTGCCTTCTATAACATGCATGAAATATGAAGGTAGAATTCTTTCTCCCCTACCCCATTAATATATGCCATATTCCAGTGTCTGCCAGCAATGTTATTGTTGACAAAGAGTCAATGAGCAAAGTGATGTCACTGATTCCAGTTTTTTATTTTCTTTTGTTGTTTGTTTAAATTTACAGATGGTAAATTAACCAATGAATGACAGAAAGAGTGCAAGAAAGTATAATTACACCAAAGTCACTTCTATTGTCAAAAAAATGATTCTGAAGGCGACAGCCATAAAAGACAGTACATGGAGTTTCGTTCAATAATGATAATTCTGCTAGCCCATAATGGGAGTTGTAACACTTATATTTACATGTTTTAAATTCTTTACATCAATGATTGGCATTGAAAGTTTGTGTTTAAAATACAGGGTTAAAAGTTCATAATTAAGAGGCTAAGCGCTAAAGCTAAATGGTACAGCTGTAGCACTTAAACTGACAGACTAAATTTCACATACGAGTGACTGGTTTTAATAAGTGGCCTAAAATCAAAAGTAACAAGAGCCTAAATGTCTCCTTAAAAGCACTACACACAAACATACATGAAACAGAGAAGAATAGAGGGTAACCTATCACAAACATTAAGTTTAAAAAGTTCTTTGAAAAATGTATGGAAAGGACAGCAAGAGGACAAAACATGAAAGTAAGCAAGAAAATTGTTATAAAAGATGTGAAGAAGTACTTTTATAATACATGAGTGGTGGATGAATGGAATACACTGAAAAAGGATGTGGTAAATGGGGACGGCATACAGAAGTTTTACA
Source organism: Panulirus guttatus (assembly GCA_032361385.1). NCBI lineage: Eukaryota > Metazoa > Arthropoda > Malacostraca > Decapoda > Palinuridae > Panulirus > Panulirus guttatus. The sequence continues at coordinate 7,680 of JAUUDW010004780.1, forward strand.
ACAGGGAAGAATGTTTAAGAGACGAAACCCCATATGTGTAGAACTCCCTCCATACATAGTAGAAAAAAGTAATTACACACACACATAGGAACCTCTAGCCTCAAATACAAAAGTAATGATAAGAAAGAGGAGGGAATGGTTGAATACAAAAAATATATCAAAAAGCAAAGGAACTTCAAGAAGTGATTTAGTGAAGATATACACAACACTCCATCCAGCCAGCTATTGCAAGGTACAAGAGAGCAAGGAATGAATAAACCAGCTAAGAAGGGAGGAACAAGAAACTTTGAAGATAATATTGTAAACAAGTAAGGAGGAAATCAAAAACTCTTGTACAGAATCATCAGGAGTACATTGTCAGTTACAGAGCAGCTAATCAGGGTGAGGGATTCAGAGGAAAGAACATTAGAAGATGATGTTAGAAATTGTGAGGAAATGAATAACAAGTTCTTGAATATTTTCACTATGGAAAACACTACAGCCATAACACCAGAGATATGGAATGGGAAGATTATGGACAGCATTAAAATATCTAAGAAATACATCAACAGAATACTATAGGGTCTTGCCCAATACGATGCTCATTATCCCAATGAAATTTCACCATGTGAGCTGACCATGTACGTGGAAAAACTACACAAACCTCTTCCAGTACTGTTCAATATATCACTGGAGATACGCAAAGTGTCAAGGGAGTGGAAAGAGGCAAACATCACTCCTATCTATAAGAGAAGAGAAAAGGAACCGGCACTATACCACAGACCAGTCTCACTGACAACCGTGGACTGTAAGGTTCAGGAAAAGATAATTAAAAAGCAAACTGATGACTTTCTCCAGATGAGAAATTACCTGAATGAAGGATAGCAAAATTTAGGCAATGTAATATACATCTCAGATTTCTAGGAAAGCAAACTCAAACAAAAGGGAAGACTGGGTGGATTGTTTATATTTGGAATGTCAAAGAAGCACATGACATTACACCACATGGGTAGTTGATTAAGAAGCTGGATTACCAGGGATAGACTCCTTCAATGGTTAGAAAATCTTTCAAGTGGAAGGGAACAAAAGACATAAGAGAAGCCCTCTCATAATGGGTCAAAGTCACCTGTGGAGTGCCACAGGATTTTGTTCTGAGATCAGCACTCTTCTTAATTTATGTGAATGATTTGCAAGAAGGTATGGACTCCTATCTAAATTTGTTTGCAGTTGATGCAAAGGTTATGAGGAAGGTGAAAATAGTGGAGGACTATGTCAAATTACAGGGGAACCTTGACAAACTCGAAAGTTGGTCTGATATATGAATGATGAAGTTCAATCCTAGTAAATGTAAAGTAATGAGGATGGGTCACAGCAAAAGAAGGCTTTGAAATGATTATCATCCAATCAAAAACAAGGTATAAGAACCTATGAATAGAAAAACCTTATAGGTAAACACTGTCCCTAAATTGTCACCAGAGTTGCACCTTATGAGAATAGTTAAGAACACAAACTGTCTGCAAGAAGATATCAGAGCTGAGTCTAAGTCCAGGGATAAGGAGTTTCTCAGCAAGCTTTTCACATCACACAAAAGATCACACATAAAGAAGCACAAAGAGCATGCACAGAAGGTCCAGAGGAAAGCAACAAAGATGATACCAGAATAAAGATGCCTAAGATACAAAGGAAAGGCTCGAGGCTTTAATACTGCCCTCCTTAAAAGAGTGAAGGGTGACCTAATCACAACCTCTCCTTTTAAAAAGACTGATGATGTAGACAGTGAATATTCTCTACCATATAACTTTTTAAATTTCTGTATTTAATCTTACTCTGAGAGATCTAGGGATTGAACAACATGAAATTAAGCAAGGAACATGTTAAAAAAAAAAGAAATGAGGAAATACTTTTATAGCATGACAGTGGTATACGAATAGAATAAAAGGACTGACAACATGGTTCATACATGCAGCAAACAGCAATTTATGAAGTTGTTTGATACAGAATGTTCAACAGATGGGACACAATGAGAGTATAACTCCCTTTAAGTACAGTACATATAGGAAACCAGATAGTTACGCTACCAATTATAAGTTCATTTTGTTATCATTAAATGACTGTTGTACCAGTACTGTTTCCGATTCTCAGTAGTACAGTTTAATAATGATACACAGGGGAGAAAAAGTTCTACCTATGTATTCCTGCCTGTCGTAGCAGGTGACTAAAGGGGGCGGAAGTGGGGGACTGGAAATCCTCCTCTTCTTGTATTTCAATTTTTGAAAGAGGAAGTAGAAGAGGGAGTCAAGCAGGGAGTCCTCATCCTCCTCAGAAGCTCAGATTGGGGTGTCTGAATGTGTTTGAATGTAACTAAGATGAGAAGAAAGGAGATATAGGTAGTATGTTTGAGGAAAGAAACCTGGATGTTCTGGCTCTGAGTAAAACAAAGCTGAAGGGTAAAGGGGAAGAATGGTTTGGAAACATCTTGGGAATGAAGACGGGTTGGTGAGAGTATGAGCTAAGGAAGAAGTAGCACTACTCATGAAGCAGTTGTGGGAGTGTGTGATACGAGCTTAAGGAAGTAAATTTCAGATTGATTTGTGTAAAACTAAAATTGGATGGTGAGAGATGGGTGATATTTGGTGCTTATGCACCTGGTCATGAGAAAAAAGATCTTGATAGGCTCAGGCTAG
>JAUUDW010004791.1:0-10342 GCA_032361385.1 Panulirus guttatus
TCAACATAAAAAAAAAAAAAAAATATGACCACAAGGAGCCACTCAACAGCCCGAGTTTTTTAATCCTTCGCGCGATATCCCTCCTGGAAACAAATATGTTCCAAACCCAGTGTGGACAAATTGTATCTAACCAAACTCACTCCAAAAATGTGACATAAATACGCCACGAACTCCTTTCACAACTAAGTTTATAGTACGAAACTAGGCATCTAAACTGTATGTAGATTATTCGTGATCATGATAATACAAATGAGTGAAAACTCCCAACATGAACGTTATCTATATTATAAGAAGCGGTTCTGGCTGTAGACACACTGAGGAAGTTGCAAGACGAACGCTGACTAACCCCTTACACAGTCACCAATAATTCATCCGTTTCCCTGGTAGGGTAAAACTGCTGTCTCTTGGGGTGATAAATTCTTTGCGAAAATGTGTTAGCGTTGAGCAGAAAGGTTTTGCCGGCAATATAAGAGGTATGAAGGTATGAAGACGAAAAATGGCGGGAGTGAGTTATTATACCACAGAACAAAAGCCATTCCACCGTTCTCGAACGATATACAATAAGAGTCTGTCCCAGCTTAAACGTCAATGGCCTGCGGCACCCCAATCCTCCGCAAGAGGGAGCTGATGAGGGGTACGACTCTTCTAATATCATTTCAAATCTGAGAGAGACTCTTCCGACGTAACATCAGTCTGGGGAAGGCTACCGTAACAAGGGGCTGGGTAGCACCACCGTAGTCTAAGTTTGGAAGGGAGTACCGTAGGATCATCGTCCACCTTTGTTAGGATGCCACTGCATCAGTCCTCGTCTGTATGAGACTAATAATGGATCAGTCCAAAATTGCATGTACCACTACGAACTGTCCAGGTCACACTTGCGTTCGACACGCATCACCTTTGATCTCCTCAGTAAATACATAATGGGCTACTTAAGGTCTACCTAATAAATATATTCTCAGATTCAGGCTGACGTCACAAGTACACATTTAACGCATGCACGCATCAAGGCAGTGAAAAACAAACACTTTGTCTAGGGAGTGTTCACTGCAGACAACAGTGTCCTAGCACAATCGTTCGAGCCTTTTTTCTCTCTCCCATTACAAACCTAACTTCGGTTTTATGAAGTGGTATAAGAGAAACTCTTACAATATTGAAGAATTGAACCTGAAGCAAAGATCAGGTATTTGAGGAAACTCATGGCCTGTGGACTGGTAATTTGTCCCTGAACAATCCCAGCAGACGCTTGGCAGTACAAAGCATCAAAATGGTCTACATTAGAATGGCCAGATGTGTATCAATTAATGAATACAACGGTAATCTACACACGTGAAGCTATGTAGAACAGGAAGAGTTTAAGACACACACAACCAATTTATCAGTGGTTGGATTAGAATCATTCTACACTCCGAAAAACCATCACCACCAGTTCTGAAGGCTGAAGTGATGCCGTGGCAATGACTGAGCCAGGTACCACATTTACCCTGGGTTGCGCTGGACAAAGACGACGGACACCACTGCTGCAGCTCACTGTTCTTGTATGGCTGGGTATGTACTACCGTTTTTTGACGTTTTCTCTGACTCATTGTCGATAATTTAAGGGTTGTTATCAATCCATGGGGACAGGCTGGGGTTCAATGCTTATAAGCTGAATGGGCTAAGGAAGGTCATTAAAATGAAAATGTGAAAGTTAAATAGGCAAGCAGATGAAAGTGAAAGGTTAAAAGCTATTAGGAAGGTGAATGTTTAATGTTTTTTGAGCGCAATGGAGCACAAGCTTTCAAACTCTATGAGCGATCTATAGACTTAAATATGAATGACAATACGGAAAAATTTTCCAAGATGGAAGTACTATGATCTGGAGAGCTGTTAAATTCATCTTTGTTTTTCCGTTTACAAGTATTTTAAACAATTTTTCTCGAAGATCTGGGGTTGTTATTGGGAAACCTGAGGAATCCAGGCTTGTGTTCCCATCATGCTGTGGCTGTTACAACCGTATGCAGCACAGGTAAGAGGCATAGTTCTAAACAATAAACATCATACAGGCAGAGTACGTATGGGAAGCGAATGGAAAACCTCGCTGTTTTCACAGCAGACGCGTGGCAACAATACCGCTGCTGCGCGCGCATCCCGAACCCGAGAATACTATAGTTGTAGTCAGTTCTGTGTTTATATCAAACTGCATGTTTTCTCTTCTCTCTCCCTTTCACCTATATATTGTTTAGTAAGTTGTTGCTTGCTTGAAATGCTAAAACGCAGTAGTCATCATATAAGCACGTAACGACAGGACTAACCAATAGAGGTGTTTGATCTTTATAACCTTCATGACATTATCACCATCACCCTCAACTGTAATATGTACCCTTCTCTCATCATTTGTCGTTTTGTTTTGCCAAACGCTTTCACTCATTCCGTACCCTCATGTACTGCTAACGTATCCATCCGTTATCACATTTCCTCTATCCAGAATTGGAGTTACTCCAAAACGTTAGGTTCTCCATGAAGACTAATTTTCTAAAACCATATCCCGTTTTCTATGAATCTCGTATATTTTTTTTCCTCTGCAGGAATTGATCTCTCAGCTTCACAAGGACCATATGATGATGAAGTGAGAGCGCGTATGGTCCTGGAATTACCTCCAGCACCTGCAGGTGTTCAGGCTTTTTACGAATGCTGGGAATAACCTAACGATGACGGGCCTGATGTCTGGAGCAGCCGTTGGGCCAAAATAAACCCAAATAACCAACCAAATTAGTCTACGACGCAACATTCAAATTCTTAGTATAGCTTTCAAAGTTGTCCTTGTTTGTGATCTCGCCCTGTGATCAGCTCTAGCCGTCAACAAGCACCATCATATATGGTAATAATCTTAACTGAAGGGAGAATATTTCACGAACAAATGGCCACGGTAATTACCCCATTTTCACCGCGCCACTTTATCAATCGACCTCCTTTGTAAGTAAACTTCACAGAGTAATTGACTTCATGGTAAATGAATCCCATAAAGTGAGAGGAACTGGGATGATAAAGAGGAAATATGGAGGTTTAAACACAATAAACTGCGTACAAATATGACACTAAAAACCTAAATTAACTTCACTAAGCTTAGTATAGCCTAGTCCCGTTTATATGGGAAACAGACAGTAGAAGACTGAAGGTCTATGACAAGGTTCTCTGCAGGACGACAGGTTTCTGATTACAATATATATATATACATATATATATGGACAGGGTACTTAAAGCATAAGGCTTTTACAAGAACGATCGTAACAAAGCAAGCTTGCTTGCAGTGGTGCACTGCGGTAGCAAGCAGATGTTCGTGAAATTGAACTGTTGTCAAGGGCGAGGAAATCGTTTCTCGAAAAATGATGCTCGCAATGTTCCTTTTAGAGCATTTCCCCTGAACTAACATCAGCCATGGGGAACGACATGGGCCACAGTTTGTTTCTGCCACTGTCACATCGATATCGATGTCAACTTGTTACACACACACACACACACACACTTCTCTGATACGCGGGGCCACTCGTCTGTGAAAATTAAAAGTTTCCGTCGCGCTAATTGCCAGCAGCGATGATGGGCAAAAAGGGTGAATAATTGAGTGATCACCCCAAGCAAAAAGGTCTAACGTTTTCGCCGCTCAAACCCGGAGGGCGAAAATGAAGCGCTGTAACTCAACAGGCGCATGCGCACACCTATCAAAATTCCAACCGAAATCTTCTTTTCCTGTTATCTTTTACGTCAACTAAAGAAAAGAAAAATTAAAACGAATAGACATATTTACCAATTCAATATATACATGTAAAACCATAAACAGGTATAAACCATTCGAGTATTTTAGAAGAATTCCACTATCGGAGTAGGATTTAAGGGAGAGGAATATTACTAGAACAAAACAAAGGATAAGAACACTTATCATACGTCTGGCGCTGGGGCTGGACTATCTTACATCTTAGCGAAAATTCAGACTATGTTTTCTCCTGGCTCTTGTCACAAATGTCCTTTTTTTCTATAATTACAACATTTATAGGAAAACTTGATAAATCGAGTGATAAAGTGGTGTAAAAAAAAGTATTTCCTCTTGCCTTAATCCCACGGTCACTTTTTTCGTTAAATGGATCTACGATATCATTTCCAGATATACTGAGGGAAAGAAGAAGAAAAAAAAAATCCTCGGAGAAATTGGATGAAATCTTGATTTTTTACTCAACAACGCTTGGCTAAATTTCGGCAGCCGGCATCTGTGTTGGTTATGAACACCATCACCATCCGTTGAGAGACTTTACATTCTTATTCACATTATCATCACCACTACCCTCTTCTCTCTTACCATTCTTATTTTATAAATATTCATTCTTGTGCTGGGTGATTTTCTAACGTTGAAAGATACAATACATCTCTGCATAATGATAAATGCTGCACCGAGGAGAAAGCAAATGACAGTCAATCTTTGATTTGGCATTTGTTGACAAAAATCATCGTGCGATGAAGTTGGTTTACTAGGGGGTTGTGCGGGTCTGAGAGTAGATTCTTCGATATACACAAGTGGAATGGTGAAAAGGTTGTGTAGGTGGTTTGCTGATGACCTATTGATTGATGCAGTTCCCCATCAATGTCTCTCTCTCTCTCTCTCTCTCTCTCTCTCTCTCTCTTTGCCTGTACAGCAACACTATTATCTTTTCCATCGACGCAGTCTGCTGCAGGCTCCCTCCATCTAGTTAGTCTGCTGGTGGGGAGGTCTCTCTCTCTCTCTCGCTCACTCCATCTAGCTCCGATACTACTTCCCTCTTTCAGCAACTCTCTCTCTTCTCTTTTTGATATTCTCGTCCACATTATTCCTCACACTTTCCCACCTTCCTGATCCCAACACCGCAACATTTTCCCTCCCATTCCTCCATCCAAGAGCAACAATCGAGTTTTTAACCCCCCAGCTCCCAGGCAAACCATTAGACCTTCTTTTGGCCACATATTTCACTCTCTTTCCAGTCGCCTTTGAAGAGCTTTCTTTTTTATATATAAGGTTTCCTTGGCAACTCCATCTCTTGCACTGCTGGAATATTACCTGAGCCATTCTCCTCTGTTCTTACATTCTTTTATTCAGTTTTTTATTTGTTATTTTCTTTTTCTTCGCTGAAGCAAGGAAGACATGTGTGGTAGAATACCCAGGCAATCACACTTTTGTCTAGAACATACACGAGTATTTCGCTGGGTCTCGCTCGCATCTTGTATTCTACGTATTTGTAATTTCTTCTCTCTGTATCCTAGCTACTCTCTTCCTTCCCATTTCTCCTTGTCTCGACCACAATGTCTACAACAGTCAAGCCTTTATCATGTATAAGGGTGGATAGCAGCGCCCCCTCAACCCCCTATTCTATACTATCCACTATTCACAATACGGTCATCCCAAATCCCGATATATCCGTTCCTTATCATCTCCCTCTAGTATCTATTTGCATATCTATCTATCTTTTTCTATATCCCATATCCGCGTACTCAAACAGATGGTTTAACTTCGAGTATACTCCCTCTGCGGGGGATATGTATCTTTGGTTATCTTTCATTGACAACAGTGTTATCACAACATAAGCAACGACATACTACTGTTATCTCAACATAACCAACCACAAAATGTTACCAAACTTAACCAACAAAAGAATGATACCACATCATAGCCAACCACATAATGTTAAAACAACATAACTAATTACATAATGTTACCATGACATAACCAATTACAGAGCGTTACAACATAACCAACGACAGAGCAATGTTACAACATAATCAATCACATAATGTAACCACAATAAAACTAACTACATACTGTTACCACAAGAAAACCAACCTCATAATTTCACCACAACATAGCCAGCCACATAATATCACCACAACATAAGAAACCACATAAAGTCACCACAACATAACCAGACAAATAATGTTACCACAACATAACCAAGTAACACAGAAAACATGACAAGAAAACACTGTTGCCAGAAAGGGTGCCCTTCATGTAGACAGTATTGCCAGTATTCCAAGAATGAACGCAAATCTGTTCCCAATACCTTATCATCCGCTTACGGCCGATTTAGACCGATTAAGGCCGACCTAGACCGATTAAGGCCGATTCAGCCAATCCACATTCTTTTTTCTTTCCTACCTACACTTGATATATTAACCCCTTTATAACAGACATTATGCAAACTGCCGTAAAGTTATCTTCGCTGAGGATGGAGACGATTAGCACAAAAAAAAAAAAGAGTCAAGGCCAGAGAGAAAAGTGTTTATAGTTGTACATTTGTTTAATGTTGCAGACGACGAGGTGCGCGCGCGCATAGAACGAGACAAACGAGAGAGAATGTAGTGCGTAACACTAAAATCATTACTAAATGCAGGGATCGGAGAAGACTACAGTGTGTGTGTGTGTGTGTGTGTAAATGCCTATTCTTAGTTAACTATTTGCACTATTCGGGGAAGCAGTTCTACGCTCGTGGGGCCTCCCCTTCTAATGAACTTTCTCTCCCTTTACACACCTTTTCATAAAACATTTCAAACATCGTATTCCGTCAGCATTCACAGTTTTCATCTCTTCATTTCATTCATCCACCACTCTGCAACTATATCAGTACTTCTTTACATCTTTTCCAGCGAATTCCTTGTTATAGCCTCTAGTTGTTCCGCCGTTACATCACTTAAAGACCTGTTCACAGTCAGTATCATTGAACTGGAAAATCTCAAATCACTCCTAACTCTTTCTTCATTTCATGGTAAACAAATTCATATCCTCTAACCTCTCACCGTATAACTCACTTATTACAAGAACTATTTTAAGTTGCTCTTCTCTGGACTTACTCTCTCCTTTAGTAAATTTGTGCATTTGTTTCTTGATGTGGGATGACCAAATCTGAAAGGTATATTCCAGTATGGTTCCTTAAGTTCACTGTGAACAGCATGCTAAGCATTTCCTTATCCACGTCCTTACAGGTAATGCTAATAATTGCCGGAAGACAATTTGTCTCTTTTAACTCCTCCTGACCTAACATTTTACTGACAGGTTAATTACAGTGATGACATTCAACACACACACACACACACACACACACACCTACACACACACACACACACACATTCCTCTGGCTTGATTTCCACCAGTTTAAACTCATATCGAGGCCATTTCTTTGTTGAGTTCCTACGTCAACACATTGCATTTATTGGGATTGAATTCATCAGCCATGTATCAGACCATTTTTGAGGCTTTAAGTGTCAATGTAGAACACAGATCATGAAGAGCAGTAGTTCCAAGACAGATCCTTGCGGCACTCCTCCACTGGGAACCTCAGTCCATTTCGACAAGGCTCATCTGACATATTCCCCCGGTTTTCTTCCACCGAGGTAAGCATATGTCTATCAAAGGGGTCTACCCTTTTGATGCTTGCGTGAAAATCTACCTTCTCTACTAATGTTTTATGATGTGTAACATTAGACGCCTTTTCACACTCCTGGAGCACAGAATGCACTCACTCATTGTCGAAAACACACGATCTCCTTTTCTTGAACCCATCTTGTCTCTCATTTTCATCCTAATTACATTTTTTTGACGTTTTTCAAAAACCACTTTCATGAACGATACTGTTCTGTACTCCAAGGCGATGATCTCCTTTCTTAAAGATGGGCACATCGTTTGCTCTCTTCCACACCCTTGGCACTACATCCTCTTTCATCGACTTGAACAACATTTCAAGCGGCCTGCAGTTGAATGTTTCTTGCGCATGCTTTTTAGGACACAGTGGGTAGACTTTATACGGACCAAGAGTCTTATGGAGATGATGATGTACTAACCTGCGTATGCCATTCTAATATCACTTCCGATCCTATTTCCTTGGCGTCGGGGCTACAGTGCCCTCTATTGCGGATAAACTTCACATCTCGTCATTTAGTTAATCGCATATTTTCTCGTCGACGTCAACCTCTACAGCTGCTATCTATCGACCCCCCTAAGCCGGAAGCCTTGCGCTATGACCGACAATCAAATCCTCATAAATCACCGGAGACGTTTTGGATTTTCCCTCCGCCTTGTCTTAATATTCTTTTCAAAGTCTCTCGGTTCCTTCTCTCTTATCTTGTTGTATCTGTTCTTAGCTCACTCGTATACCATCCATAACGCTCACTGGTTGATGTGCCTTTTAAAATCTCCTCAACTGTAAGCTTATCTTTTAAATCCTGACATCTCTTACTGAACTGCGTCTTTCTCTTCTCTAACAGTCAGTCTCTCATTGTTGGGAGCCAGTGCATGTTCAAGCTCCTTCACTGCAGATCTCCCAGAACCTTTCATGAGTGTTCTGTATCATGGCGACAAAACTCCATTTCCTGAACATATTTTCTTGAAACTACTCAAGAGTCGTGTCTTGAGCCTATTTCCTCTTTGATTTCACTCTAACCCCTTTCTGTTCTTATGACCCACGTCAAAGCTTTGTAACTCTCAACCTTCTCATGCCTTTCCCAATAACTATGACCTGGTTCATTTCAAGAGACATGTTTTTCACTTTCTCAAAAATTTGTAAATGCTTTCCCTGTCTTTTTTCCCGTTTCTTAATTCTCTCTATTTTTCAATTAGGGTCAGGCCTTGATGTGGACTTTTGTCCGTGGCTGGAGCCTTCAGCATAAACAAAAAAAATATTATGATTACTTTTACCAATTGGTGTATCATTCATGATACCTTCAGCTTCTGCGTTACTGAATGCAAATATAAAGTCTAACACCAATGGTGCACCATCCTCTCTGATCCTCGTGTACTCAGTAACATCCTCATGCAGGATATCTACCTGTATAGACTCCTGAGAACTTGTGTCTCCATGACTTCCTGTTTCGATGAGGATCTGAGGTCTCCCGGAGAGCTTCTGTAGTATCAAAATAATCTTCCATTCTCAGAACTTTTCATCATCTGTGGGGATGTGCCCGTCTCACTGACTCCCACGTAACTTTGATCGATCCTCCCACGTGTCGTCCACAATTTACGGCTTAGGTTAACTGCAGTGATTTAGGTCGGCACATAATCATCAAGACTCTGTAAGTGTGGGTGTGTAATCATACCTACTTATACTTAACTGGAGGGAAGCTCAACACTCGTGTGACCTCCATCTCTTGAATTTCCTCCACTATCAGACCCGCTTTTTAAACTTGTGTGTGCTCTCCACATTCACTGTCTCGTAACTCAGCCTAATCCATTCATTTACTGCTCCCAGTGTTATCAAAACAATTCTTGACACAATTTCTTAAATTTCATTTTATGGCCTCTTGCTGTCCCATCCCTACAGCTTGCGAAGGACTAACCGTTTCCTAAGCGTACGTCATCAAGCTGGTGTAAAAAGCTTGATGGCTGTCATCAGGTCACCCCCTTTACTCTTCTCTCTTCCACTGGAGGGCAAATGTAAGGTCTCTAGCCCTTCCCTTTAACTCAGCTCTCGTAATTTCCGTACCAATCACTGTTGCTCTCCCGTGTGTGTATGTGTGTGTGTGTGTATGTGTGTGTGTGTGTGTGTGTGTGTGTGTGTGTGCATGTGACAGATGTTATATGGCCTATACAAACTACCTCTAGATGATAAAGAGAGAGAGAGAGAGAGAGAGAGAGAGAGAGAGAGAGAGAGAGAGAGAGAGAGAGAGAGAGAGAGAGAAGTGAGCAAGAATCTGCCTTCTATCAATTGCATATTAGTGATTCATTTCTTAAAAAAAACATTTTAAACTTTTCCTCTCCTTTACTGGATCAAAGGAAAAGTGAATCATATCGATAATGAATTACGACACCTCATAACCAACTACGCTCGCGTCCGCCGAGACTCACTGGCTACTTAAACTCTCAACTACCACCGCATCCTCCTGCCGACACCACCACCATTTCCCTCTCCACAGGAAGGTATCGTTCATGGGTAATGGTGCTACCTTCACGGAGGGATACGGACTCGACTTCATCCCACCGAGCAAAACCATCCTTCCAGCGTAATATACCGCATGTGTCTAAACCAATTCATCAACGCCCTTAGAGTACTCATCAGTATTCATGGATTTTCTGGCTCATCCAGGAGCAATGAATGTTACTGGGTGATGCAGACCCTCATGGATGACAGAAGCCATGGATCTGCAGGAACAATGACTGTAGAATGTCAGTTCCCGGGAAGGAACCTATGATGAAGTAATCTCTGGGTCCTTTCAAAAGAGTAAACTTTATTCATCAACAGGATCTTAATACATAACCTTTCCTTATCTTTTTTTTTTTTTTTTTTACTAAGGTATTTAATAAATTTCAATACATCTTAAAGTTTAGTATTAAATTCATGGACTACCCAGGGTCGAGCGT
>JAUUDW010004802.1:0-10341 GCA_032361385.1 Panulirus guttatus
TCAGGGGTGGAGGATTGACAACAGCCAGTTAGGAAGGTCACCAGGGGTCATTCACTCTCTAAGAAAGGTCACCAAATAGTCGGGAAGGTTACCCACAGGCAGTCATAGTGAGGAAAGTTAACAGTAATGGAGAGTAAGGCCACCACTGCTCATCCAAGTGATACTAGGTCAACGAAAGCTAGTCAGAATGAGAAGGTGCTGATGGGGTTCAGTCACGGTGATGAAGGATGGATGGATGAGGTCAGATGGACTAAGGTTACAAGGGGTCAGATTCGAAGGTCACCGCAAGGGTTCAGACACAGAGTGGAAGGCAGGTCACAATACAGGCAGATCACATTGGGGTTCAGGCACTGAATGTGATGACTGAATGCAATTGTGACCATTGGTTCAGCAATGCCGCCAGGAGTAATTGTATCAACGGCTTTCGATATCCAGCAGATCCTCGTGTACCTGATGAGTGAATGAGTACATAAAAGTGGCTTCTACTTAACTTATTAAGTTCCAGTGATATGAGTACTAATACTTTAGAAGTAATAGTAGATTGGAAAATTTTAGTGTTAATTATACAGATTAGGCAGCTTCCCATCGTCACCCAGATTTGAGTAGAATTGAGAAAACTCTCCGAGTGTCCTCCCGCGTTTCACTCAAGTTTCTCTGTCGATTAACACCTGCTGTGTATAATGTTCCCACTCTTCCCACATACCACGCTGGTGAGAGTCTGCTACGGGGGTGGTGTGCCTTGGTGGCCAGCCACCTGCTGCTGCTGCTGCTGGTTTATTTATTCAAGAGCTGAGGCCTTGCGCCAGTGTTACATGACGGGGGGAAGTCTCAGAGCCAGATGAGAGAGAGAGAGAGAGAGAGAGAGAGAGAGAGAGAGGGAGAGGCGGGGAGGGAGGGAGGGAGAAATGCATGTACCTCTGCCAGGGACTGATGGTGTAACGTAAGATACGATGATGGGTAACAACGAATTAGTCGTGCAGTTAAAACTTTTTGCTGCAGCTTAGAAATGAGTTCTCACACGGAATATGTCGTGCTGAAAATATAGGTACACGAATGTTCCTGCAACAGGGAACTTTTTTCTTTATTTAATGAGGCAAAATAGTAAGTGCTAATGGTTTCAAAGACATTGTCAGATGGTCTGAGATACGCTAGCATCTCGCTAACCAAGAAAGTACGGTAGAAATTGTGTGTCCTCTCAGATAGCGAATATTATCAAACGCGTGCACTCCGTGGCTATCGCACTCAGATGCGATGAGAGCTTGATGAACACAGCTGCACCTGAGGAGGCTATTGACTCATCTGCAGCCGGAAGTTATGAAAAAATGAGGCGTACCTGAAAGTTAGCAGACTCGGCCCTTATTTCGCAACAAATGGAGAGTTGGAGTTTTTGTACGACGCATCCTTGAACTGAGGGGTCGAAACCCACTTCCACGTTACGGTTTGCACGTAATGCCTTTTCTTGAAGTTTCATACGGCTGCTTATCCACGTTTCGTAAAGCTTTTTAAACCTGATTAGCATATGGAGGCAAGAACAAACGAATAGCGACTCAAATTATGTCCCAGTTTTCTCTTTGTCAGAGTTGTTAAAAGAGCTCGATGTCTCGGTGCGTTCCGACTTCGGGAGGATTCGGATCAGGTTCGATTAGACGTGTACTAGGAATCTTGCCCACGACTCTACGTACGAAGAGAATGGCCTGTAGCGAATTCTTGAGTCTGAAAGAAGAGAAACTTGATGTTTTTTTTTTTTAGGATATTAGGTTTGCCATATCATAATATAATTTGACTGAAGATTTTAATTTTTGCCTGAGATTGAACCACATGACTAGGGGAAACTGATGTGTTGAATTTACCTGTGTAAAGGAAGTGATGGGAGGTTCGTGTTGGGAAAATTTTATCTTGCCAGGGACGAAAGAAATGTTGATACCTGTGAATGGAGTATTGCCTGGCCATTGCCTCTAGGAGGATAGGAGTCACTTCATCAGCTGCTGCTCGTTCCTTGGAGCTGACCGACACATGGGAAGGGCCAGTCTTGGCGACGTCTAATTAGAGATTTAATTAGCAGCTAATCATTATTCCTTCAATAGACGAGGCCGTTTACGGGCTTGCTTGTTACCTTGTTAATCTCACGTGAAAGGTACAAGTTCTTACCGTGTTGCATGACAGCCAATTTGTTCTCATGTACTTCTGAGCTGGGCAGATTTAACAGAGAGTTCGGTCGAGTGACTGAAGTCGTCCGATGTCATGTTCGCTCTTGAAGCAGGACGGTAAGATCTCAGAGCTCCTGCAGTGCGAAACCTGAGGCTCGTTGATGGCCTGATCCTTCAGGTCCAGGTGCAAGGTTAAGGCCATAATGCCCAAAGGATCGAACCGTCAACCTCGAGGTTCTTCCGTTCAAGGGTGACAACGTAGTGATTAAGGATCGCGCCGGAGCAGCCACTGACACGTACCAAACTAACACACAACACCGAAGACCCCCGAAAATACTACGTCATCAAAATCGAACGCCAGATGGTACCGCATGGCCAAAATCCGATGTGCGAAGGTAAGCGAGTCGTAAACGTCTTTATTTTGGACTTAGAAGATCACTTGCTACTTTACATATTGTAAAATCGCCGAAAACTTGTACTATATAAAAAGAGGAAAACTGCTGAAAGGCTGAAGGTGAATAAGAGAAAGATGACTTCTGGAAATTGCCTTGTTAACTTGCTTCCTTCGTCTATCTGTTTCCGGTGGAATAGAATTTAATTGCCGTAAAAACTGGAAGAAATGAGGAAGTTGATATGCGTGTGAGTGAACGAGGTAAGGGTGAGTGACCGAGTGCGTGAATGAGGTAGTGATTAAGGTGTGACTATAGTGAATAATTGAGTAAACGAATGAGTCGGGGAATAAGTGAGAGAGAGAATGACTTGACTGCAAGCGAGTGACGAACAATGAGTATTTCATACCGGTACAACAAACGAGGGGTCTAATTTCCTGGCTTGTATATCCTCCTCACTCGCTTCCACTCGCCAGAAGAAGAACCATCGCCGCTTGCCCTCGCCAGGAAGTAAAGCGGCTCTCATATCAAGCCCGCGTAGTACTTGCCAGCTCGCCACGCATCGTTTACCACCTCATACCACTCGCGTCGCTGCCCCCTGCTCCTTAAGACTGGGGGAATAGTGTCGTCAAGAAAGCTTAATGTTGTTAATTTAGTTATATGTAGATGAAATTATGTGTCTTAGATATTTATTTTTTTCTGTTCTATTTTCTACACAAACTTTAATAGGTGTGTATCCATTTACTGTCTGTGGTAGACCTTGAATTTTTTTTGCTTATGTGCATCGAGAGACAGGTGTTTTAAACTGTGCATAACGTCTTAATGTCTCTTTCGTCCGTGTCTGAAATTATATAGAAGACAGATGGGAGAATTTAAACGCACTGTAAGATGAATTATTAGTAGTTCGAGGAAGAACAGTTAAACGAGTCTACTACATTCGGTCTTCGACTTGAACCAAGAAGTAACGATACTCTTGATTACAATTTCCAGGGGTCAGGTATGGGAAGAAACACATGTACAAAGGTTAAGATACAGACATCCTTCTTGCTCAGATATCGATGTCAGTCCATGATGCCACCGGTCTCCTAGAAAGAGCTTTTAGCATAACGTTCATCATGAGGGCACGAGAGGCGTGAAGGTCACCTGGGGGTTTAGCCGCAGCGGTCAGCGGGAGAAAGTAGGGTCACCACAATACACACAGTCGCTTAATGCCACTCACAGTAAGGAGGGCATTGAGTGGGGTCAGTTACAATAACTAGGGGAGAGGGGGTAGAGGGGAGGGCTGGAGGCACGGGGGGGTCACAAAGGGTCAGACCCGATAGGTAAGGTCACAAAGGGGTCAGACACGCAGAAAGGAAAGTTGGGAGTCGCACACTGACTGCATGGGAGGTTATACACGAGGGGGTCAGTCACTGTGCCTGATGGTGGTCGCAGCATGCAGTCTTTGCTAATGGTCTATAACAGTGTTGTTGTCTGGAACAACTGTGGTTGTGGCAAGTGGTCTTAGCAAGCAGGCACCCGCTCGCCCGCCTGATAAGTGAATTGGCAGATAAATGCGGCTACTTAAATCACATTTAAGCTTCAGCAGTCTAAGTATTGTGTCGTGCCCACTGCACTTACAAGTCTTAATATCAGACGAGGAAATTTTTGCTGTCATAATACAGATTTGGATGCTTCCAAGCATCATCATCATCCTTTATTTAAGACCGAGAAAACTGTTTGATCTTGTAAATTTCACTCGAACAGCTGTAAGAGAAGAAAATAATGGATATAATAGCTGGCAGCTTTATTTTCTGTTAATGCCTACAGTATGTAGTACTTCTATCTTCTTTGTTCCATAATGGTGCACCGACTTCGACGTAGTGTTGCCTCGGTGGCCACCTGCTGCTGTTCAGTTTATTAAAAGACCCGAGGTGGGTACAAAAGTCACATGATAGTAAGTTAAAGACCAGATAAGAGAGAAAAAATGTATTTTCCTTTCCCAGTGACTTAATATACGATGAAATGGCAGTGGGAATGAGTCATGCAAATAAAGCCATTGACCACGGCTTAGAAAATGTTTCTATACAATGTGCTGTAATGGGAAAAAAAATAATCTATGCAAGGTTGTTGCATTGTCCCTAAATATGGATTATTTTTTTCTTTATTTCAAGGAGTAAAACAATGGCTGTTTCAGAGTGTAGGTTGGTTTTGGCTGGGCTAGCATCTCGCTGAACAGCAAGAAACTAGAAAATCGTGCTCCGTTAAATTGTTAAATTGCGGATGTTACCAAACTCAGCTGCGCCAAAAGGTTGCCGACCTCAGCTGCCCTCTGGGGCTGTATCAGGCGCCCGCTTGAACCTCAGCTGTATTCTGGTTGCCCTTCAAGCTAAACAAACTCACCTGCACTCAGCTGAAGGCCACATAACTCATCCGCACTCGACAGCTACCAGAGTGAGCTGTACCCAGAAGCTAACCCAACTCGGGGCCTTCATTTGGAAGCAAATCGAGAGTTGTAAGAGATTATGCTCTCAACGTATGTACGCGCACTGAGGTGCCAAAACCTCCTCCTCTGTAATGATCGTCTCAAAGGGTTTCGTTGCGGTTGGTTATTCATGTCTACCAACCTCTTTTAGAACCTGATGAATACATGGTCACTTACAGAAGACCTGGGATTACTCCATGAAGTTCCCAGTTTGAGCTTTGACTAAGCGGTGTTAGAGTTCGATGTCTCGGGCTGTAGAGACGGTGGATTTTAGAAGCGCCATCAAACGTATCCCAAGACTTAGATTCTTCTTTAAGTGTACACTTAACAAGAACGGCGTGTAGCGATTTCTTGAGTCTCTGATTAGCGACTGAACCTCTTATCAAATTGTTTGTTGAAAGGAAATGTATCGTAAAGTTTTGCATTATCTTTCAGTAGTTCTGCCATTTACTAAGACTAAGTTATAGGACGCAGGGATACTGATATATAAGCTTAAGCTACCCTGTATAGTAGGTATGAGAGGAAGCTTGAGAGGGAAAAGCATCTATTACCGGAGACGGAAGGAATGTTGTTCACTGTAGTTTAACAGAGGATAAATGAACGGAATGGATTATTTGGCTGGCCTGTGATACTGACAGGAGAGTCTCTGGTGTAAGAAGATGGTGGCACCTCATCAGCTGCTGCCCGGTCCAGGAGCTGACCGACACATGGGAGGGGCTAGTCTTACAGCGACGCCCAACTGGATTTTCGAAGTGGAAGCTACTTTTTTTTATCCATTGCACATAGGACGGTTTAGGGCCTGTCAGGGAAGTTGTGACTTGCACGTGAAAGGCTTTTGTTCCCACTGTTTTGTATGGCGGCAAATTTGTGCTTTTTTTTTTTTCATTTCTAATGACACTGTGACAATTCTGTGAATCCTTACTCGTAGCTGGTTACATTAGAAAAGTTCGTTTAACTGAGGTCGTCCACTGTGACGTTAACTCCTCGAGCAGGACGGGACGACCCTACAACTCCAGTTGGCACTACGTTTCCGAAGCTAAACGCTGTCGGGTACAGTGCTACCACAATCAGGGGTCGTCAGGTTTCGAATCGAAAAGTGTCTCGAACCGTTTCATCTTGGACTTTTGAAGCACGTCCGTTGCTCCTGATGATGTAACCTCGCGTGAAACGTGTATCAAACACAAAGGAAATGTTCAGTGGAATGAAAGTTGATATCAGTCAATTGAAGTACGAACATTAGTATTCCGTGTGCAAGGAATTAGGAATAAAGTCTCGCCAAGTGTTTGATGAATGTTGCAGGAAGTAAGAGAGAGAGAGAGAGAGAGAGAGAGAGAGAGAGAGAGAGAGAGAGAGAGAGAGAGAGAGAATGTGTGTGTTAGTAGATAAGGGATAGTTAACGAGAGCGAGACATCTGAAGCTTCGCTTGATTATATAATTTTCGAGGAAAACGAGAATGTATTCCTTATTCTAGCAAGACTGAAAAGAAGACTGTATTTCTTTGCTTCTAACTTTCGCCCACCAGAAGATCCAGCTCTTGTCCACGCCAGGAAATGAAGGGCTTTCATATCTGGCTCACGAATTACTTGCCAGCTCGCCACACACACACACAGTTTGCCAGCTCATTCCTCCCGCGCTGCAGACGCGCATCCCTCCTTTGTAAGATTAGTTGCCTCCCGGAGGCAAAAAGTGCCGTGGAAAGTTTGTATTAATGTTTATAGTTCAGTCGCTGAGTAAGTAGGTGGTATCTGTCTTGTCCTAGATATTAATCTGTTCCTGTCGAATTCAGGAAAAGTGGCCCTCCATAATCTTAATAGCTTTGCTGCCTTTAGTATATCTTCATTTTTTTTTAATGCATCAAGAAAGAGATAATTTAAAGTGAAATTGCTGTCAGCGTTTCCTGAAAAGGTGTTTGAGATTAGTTTATATACAGAGGAAGGTGAATTTAAGCGTTGTGAAAGATGAAGATGGTACTCGCGGTACGAAAGACTTTTAAGTCGTATGTTTAAGCCAATAAGTAATTACAAAAACCTCTGGTTCTGACATTTTGACCGGCAAACAAGTACAAGTATACAGGGGTCAAATTTCAGATTATTATTTTTCTCTGTATACTACTACTCTCCATCTGTCACTGTTTGAATCATTTTCTCTGTCACACGCCGATGGAGTTTCATGATTTGGCTGTTTCTCAGACGGTTCACCCGGAGGGCACTTGAAGGAGTGAGGTCAACCAGGTTGGGTCAGGTGAGAGCGGAATGGATTATCGGCTGGAGGCCAGCGTTGCTGACCACAGAATATCGGGTTTAAGAGGACATAATAGGCACCTCATCGGCTTGTGCTCGGTCCTGGAGCCGACCGGCTCACAGGAAGGGCAAAGGGCTCAGCGCGACGCCCATGTGAGGATCTAGCACTCTGGGCACCTTAAGTTTTACGGGCCGATCAAGGAAGTGTTTTAAACGGACGTGGAAGCTGTCTTGTACCTACGGAGTTGAATCATGCCAGATTTGCTTTTGGATGAATAGGTTCTCATTGGCACAAGGACAACTACTTCTGTACCACTCGTAGATGGTTAACTTGAATGTGTTTCAATAAAGTACGGTCGTCCTCTGTAATCTTAACTCCCATTGTTGCAGTGTCGCTTTATAACATAAGATAAATAACGAAAGAAATATACGTTTAATTCCAAGGTAAATGAAATGAAGGCTTGTACTAGGAAATTGCTTTGTTAACTTATTTTACTCTTTCGTTTCTGTGGAAAAAAAGGTAATTACTGCCGTGTGATAGTGGAAGTTTGAAGTAATGAGAGAATGAGTGAATGTGTGAGTGAATGATTGTGTGTGTGTATGTGTGTGTGTGTGTATCTGAATGAATGGAAGTGGGTGTGAATGAATGAATGATGGTGCGTGTGAATGAGAGAGAGAGAGAGAGAGAGAGAGAGAGAGAGAGAGAGCGAGACAGCTTCACCTGATCCTGTGCTTTAACGAAGACGAAAATATATTCTTCACGCCATCAAAGTGAAAGAGTGTATTCTCGGCCCACCACAAGAACCAGCACTCGTCCTCGCTGGGAAATGAAAGGCTCCCACGTATTACTTGCCAGCTCGCCACGCATCGTTTGCCGGCTCATTCCTCCCACGGCGCTGGCGTACGCCCCCTCCTCTGTAAGATTAGTCGCCTCCCGGAGGTAAGAAGTGTCATCAAGGGCCTTGCAGCAATGCTGGTAGTTCAGTCACTTGAGTATGTTGGTGAAGTCCTAACGCGTCTTAAGATTTTATAGCGGTGTCCAATTTAGTTTTGGTGAGTTTGCTGTCCGTGTTAGATCTTCGACATTTTGCATAAATACATCTAGAAACAGGTAATTTGAACTGTAAGTACAGTCTTAGCATATCCTTGAGAGGCGCCTGCGATTTGTCAGAAGACAGGGAGTTGAATTTAAACATAATAAAAGATGGAAATGGTACTCGGGGGCACGAGCAACTGCGGTTGGGCGAGCCCATAATTTAAGCCAAGGAGTAATCACAAAATTCTGGGTTCGGACGTCTTAACTGACAGACGTCAGAGTTACAAGTGTGCAAATGTCAAATTTCGGATGTTCCTCTTTGTATATATTGATGTTGTCCATCTGTCACCGTTTCAACCAGATTCCTTTTATGACATTGGTGGAGTTTGTCGTTGAAGTTCGTCTCCGTTGATGAAGTATCGTGTTCAGCGCCGTTTCTCGCACCATTCCTTCATTGGAGGATTGAGGTGGACCAATTAGGTCAGGTGAACGGAATGGGATCTTGTCCGGCCAGTGTTGCTGGCCGCAGAGTGTCGGGTGTGGGAGGATAATAAGCACCTCATCGGCTGCTGCTCGGTCCAACTGGCGACTAGCACATGGGTGACTGGGGGATCAAGGTAAGTAATTTTTCCACCTGAACTGACGACGGTTTAAGGGCTTGTCAGGGAAGTGTTTGATCGACCTTATGAAAGTTAACTTGTTCCTACGGAGGTGAATGGCGTCAGATTTGTTCTTGGGTATCTCTTCTAATGGCAAAAGGACAGCTGTTTAAATTTTCACCCGTTTGATTGGATGTAGTTCGACCAAGTGAGTTCGTCAAATGTCTTGTTTATCCCATTAGTATGACGGTACAACTGTCCTTTATAATGGCTTGGCTTTTGACTCGACTCTTAACGATCAGGTCAAAGGCCAGGCAATCATACTCTAGGAGTCTTACCGACGTGCTCATGGGTCTTAAATTCGTGCTCAAGAGCTGTCGATGTCAAAGGAGTGAACCCATTGTGCTTAAAGGATCTAAAGGAAGAGTGCCAGAGGTACATACCTGTTGACGGTCGAGGTTCCTTGGTGCCCCTGTCGATGAAAACGAGACATTATTTATTATCTGATGTGTTGGACTAAATGTGAGAAAGTTTCACTTTTTTATAATTCTTTATGGTTTCCAGTATTATCCTTGAATTTGCCGTTAAATATTTGGGAAAAGGAAAGTCACTGAGCTCAAACTAATCATGAAGATTAATCATTCAAGACACGCACATCGTCTAACCATTAAGACACCATATGACGAATAATTACCATCTTGATCAGGAGATTTGATCATGGGTAAGAAACTCTTTGAAGACACAACACTGAAACATTCCGAACAGTTAAGACTCTCGATATATAATTCATATGTTTATAATAACCACCGGGACCATTTGCTGTGAAAGTGTCCTGGTGTTACCCAGGACTTTTCTAAAGGCTCCTGTAAACCAAGGCTGCGCTACTTTCAGTATCAGGGGAAATGTAGACTCCTTTGCAGTGAGAAGCTCTTTGACGAGGCTGCACTCCCAGTGATACATCCTCGCCAAAGGAGACTTTTCACTCGCGGTTTAACCTCGAGCAGAAGGAGTGTGGTAACACTAGACTGTCAGTTCAACTACCTTTTCATAACAAAGCACAGACTAACTATGATAGGAGATCAGTTATTATCTAAATGAAGAAACTAAAGGAAAGAAAATATACAGTGAATGAATGAAGGATTGATTAGATATCTACGTGAATGAAGCTGAAAAGAATATTATTCAACGAATGAATTGACGATGATTAAGTAATCCAACACTGCTGTGTACATTTCCTAATTATCCCACAAACGTACACAATGAGGTATCCTGCTTAAGGGCATAATCAACCACTCGCCCCAAGATGGTAGACGGCAAATTATTGGTCATGGTCTCTCCTCTCCTGAGGGAATTGCAAATATGGTCCGCTGGGTCATAACAAGTGAAACTAAATCTTGGGACCTCAATTTTGCCAGCCAGGCTCGTCAGGTGGTGGTATATCACGTAACGTAATACTGTGGAACATG
>JAUUDW010004813.1:0-10341 GCA_032361385.1 Panulirus guttatus
TAAAATTCAAAAAATCCATATATCAAGATGAGAGCTTGCGGGCCACAAAAAATCAAGCCGCGGGCCACTTGTGGCCCGCGGGCCCATGGTTGGACCACTCTGCAAGTTTAAGGGATAGTTCTAAACAAACCCTGCGAGGAATGGCGCAACACCTAAATGTTAAAAAGCAAGATACATGAAAGACTAAGATTGTATCCACTTCCTGTATCTTATGTGAGGAACCAGTTTTGTAACAGTTTGTCTCATTAAACTGGTCACCTCCGTAATCCTTTATCGCTGCCGCTCACGGCATGAGCTTGGTATGCACGGTAAACTAACCGACGCTTGCGGTAAAAAAAAGTCTGTAGCATCACCGTGGAAGCAGACCGAGCTACGAGGCTAGAGCGCTGCCCCCGAAACCAGTGTGACGTGAGGTTAGGTACACGCAAGGTTTATGTGTTCGTTTTCTGTGTGTTTGTTGGTGAGGCGAGGAAACACAGGGCTGTGCGGTGTGCCAGCACCTCGCATTTACGCCCGGAACCATCTCAAACCCCGGGCGCACGACGGTGCGACCTATTGAGCGCAGGAGGACGACCCTCGACCACGACAATACGACCCAAAGGTATGATGACCTGGTCTTTGAGCCTCACCGTTTAAGGGCAGCAGTTGGTGTGATGTGGGGGGCAGGCAGGCAGTCAGGCAGGGGTGGCCAGGTCTGGAGAACGTAAGGGGCTGCAGGTCGTGTCTGGTGGCCGCGTTGGGGCAGCTGGGGGCGGGTGTGAGTTGGACGATGTCTCACCTCCCGCATCATCCCCTCAGCTTCGCGCACGTTGCCTCCCGAGTCGTGCAGGACCTCGGTCTCAGCTCCTGTGAACTGTGGCATCGGGTTCCCTCACCTACGGTAGTCCGTCTGCTGCTGGCCAGTGTGTGGTCAGTGTTTGAATGAAATATCCGTCGGTCAGTCGCTCTCGTCAGGTAGTGATGCTTTATAGTCCTGGCGATTAATGTCGCTCTGAAGTCCTTGTTCCTGGCGATTAACAGCGATCTAAAGTCCATAATCCTGGCAATTATTACCGATCTGAAGTCCTTAATCCTGGCAGTTAATAGCGATATGAAGTCCCTAATCTTAGCGATATTGATATTGTTCTGAAGTCCTTATTCCTGAGGATTAATGGCGATCCAAATCCCTTAATCCTGGCGATTAACATCGTCCTGAAGTCCTTAATCCTGGCGATTGATATTGATCCTGAGAGGCCTTATTCAGGTGAACCGAGGTCTTTCCCTGTCCCCCTTCACCATATGTGGGGTGCTGGTGACTTGACTGGTGGGTGACGTCGACTGCTTGGCATGTGGAGCGGTAATGTTGATGATGATGGTACCTATACTTGGTTTGGCTTGGGGGAGGAGGGGATGTCTGCATGGTGGTGATGCATGTCTGGCGTCCAGGGCGTGTGTGTGTGTGTGTGTGTGTGAAGCAGCCTGGCAACTCCTCTATTGCTATTTATAGTTGTTTATGTGGAGCGTGTTATAGCTCTCATCCTGTTGCTCGGCCCTCACGGCTAGGGGGTATGGGGGACAGCCCCCCCCCCTACTTTCTCCCCCTAGCGTGGCTGGAGGGAGGGGCAGGAATGGGAATGAAAAAACAGGAAGATTGAGGCGATGGGAAAGAAATATTATGTGGCGAGACATGGGGTTCAGGTGGAAGGGATGGATGGGTTTAAGGCATGGATGGGTGGAGGGTAGTGGAGCAGGATGGGGAGAAGATAGGGGGAATAGGCAGGATAGAGCAACAGGAAGGCGATAGGACGAGGGAAAAGGCAGGCAGGATGATGGAACACGGAGGGGACACGATAAAGACAGGATGGGTGGATGGAACAATGATCCCGGCCTCTTGCACAGGGGTGGAGGCACCTGTTGTGATCATCAGGAGAGGGCGGGGGTGGTGTTTTGTGTCCTGGGAAGGTGGTGGTGGTGGGGAGAGAGGAGAGGGAGGGGGGGGAGGGAAGAGGACCTTTATTGTCTCGCTGATGAAAATGGTCGGGCGTTGGGGAGGAAATGTCTCCAGTACCGCCGAAGGAGTTGGAAATGTGTGAGTGGCGGAGGAGGTGCCGGTTGAGTGGTATGGATGAGAAAGGGTAATGGAAAAGCGAGGTGACCTGTCAAGGAAATGGGGCAGAGTGGAACGATTGGCGGTGGGGGTAGGGTGTGGATACAGCAGTGCGGGTCACAGGTCAGGACAGGTCGAAGGCCGGTATTGAAGGAGGGAAGGTTGAAGTAATAGGAGTAGAATGGGAAGGTTAGGCTGTACTGTGTGGGGAGTGAGTCAGGTGGGGAAGAGTGAAAGAAAACCTGCTGTTGAATGGGATGGTGTACATGGCAGCATCGAAAAATTCTCCTGTGTCTCTTGATTGGACGAAGGTATCGGTAAATTTCGTCGAAGAATCGTAGAAAGAGTAAAAGTGATTGCAAGAAATTACGGTGAATTAAGTCTTTGTAGGACAGGTAGTAAGTTGTGAGGTGGGGTTGTTTTTGATGTTGTTGAAAGGATTAGTGAATATCTTGTTGGTGAGGAATAAGGTGGATTTAGTGAGGGAAGTGGGTTGTGAAGACCGGGTGTTTGTAGACAGCCAGTTTGTGAAGGAAATTGTAGACAGACAAAATATGTTCTACGTTTATAGAATTATGAAAGCCGTATGTAAGGGTAATGGGAAAGAACTTGAGGAAGTTTTGATTCCTTCTGGTGTGTATGGAAGACTTCCGAAATTCTCTCGAGAACATTTATAGTGGAGGTAGTGCTCGTGTTAGCGTAGAGGAGGTACGAATAACCGGTTCGAAGTAGATTTAGGAGTGCATCAGGGTGTGGCGAAGTCTCCGTGTGTTTAAAGTATTTGTTGATCGACCAGTACAGGAAGTGAGTGTGGCGAGGATGAGTCTGTGTTTAGGTGAACGCCATTGGAACAGATTGGAAACTATACCAAAATACTGCAATGCGGGAATCAGAAGAATAGGTTAGAATAGTAGGTCGCTTTAAGCTAATGTGTTGCAGGATTAGGAAAATAAATGCGATTAAGGATAAGACTTTTTTTTTAGGAGTGAGCAGTCTCAGTGTAATAGTAGTTTGCTTTGGAATATGTGATTATTAATAAGTATAAGTATTTAAGTATCGGTAAGGATGATTAAGTGAAAGCTGAAGGCGAGGGTGGTCATGCAAGGGAAAAAACAGTGACACACACACACACACACACACACACATACTGGACCTGCCTAGCATGGGCTAAAAGGCCTCTTGCAGTGTCCTCACTTCTTACGTTCTTATATCGGATGGCAAACTGGTAGAGATATATATATGGTAGTATAGTGGAAGGTACTAGGAAGAGAGATAAACAGCGAAAAGATTTGGATATATTCAGTTCATAAATTGCTTAATGGGTACTGGTGGTTCTTCATGTGTATGTATGCATTACCTGTGCAAATGTGTTTATTTTATAGACATATTTTTGTCTATATTAATTTCGTTTTCTGTCTCTCTCTGCAACTAGACCAGCCTTTCAAGGGAAGAGCAGTGAGTGAGTGGATGTGCTTAACACCTACATTTTTCTAAATCTCATGTTAAGTAGGATCTTCCTCCTTCTGGCCATTAGCAAACTCATCCTCCCTCTTGCCTCTGACTAGTGATCCGGGGTTGCCATTAAACGTTCATCTACTTTCCTGCTGACTGCACGGGCAGAACACGGTTAAATACGACAAAGGGAATATCTCTCAGGTTTGCATAATTCTGGCCCAGAATTTGGCCTCGGGGACTCTTGACTTGTGACCCGAGCGCCCTAGCCAGAACGCATGCAGCTCCGGAGACCTTAGAATATAACATATTATTTTTTTTTCCTGGAGTTTCTTCTACCCCTCACAGCTTGGTTTAGAACCAAGTTGTTATGTTGCGCGTATACCGTCAATGGACGGCTGGAGGACCTGTGAAGAATGATGTTTTGAGGAACCACAACCTGGTCCCGCATGATAGGGCTGAGTTAACACCCGTACCCAGCCACCCTCCGGCAGAAGAAAGACTTGCTGTGGGAAGGCAGGTGTGGAGGTGTAGGCAGGAGTGGTAGGTGTAGTCTTGAGGCCACCACCAACAAGGAGTGGAGCAGATCAGCGCGTGTGTGTGTAGGGATGTAATCTCGTGATTTACTGGGGCGACTCCCCCGACGGAGGCCGTTTCCTGAATATACGATGAGAGTGGCTGCTCCTGCTGCTGCTCCTCCTCCTCCTCCCTCCGCGCCCCCTTCCACAACTGGTGACACCAGGGGCGGAGGGCATGGGGAGTGAGAGCCAGCCACTGATGTGGGGAGGAAACGTGTGGATGGATCACGAGAGGAGGGGCGAGGGGGAGGTAAATGATAGCCGGCATGGGGACAATTGCTGGGTAATAGTTCGAGAGAGGGGGAGAGAGAGCGTGTCCCGGCGGCGGGATTGAGGTGGGTTGTGGGTGGATGTGCACCAAGGGTGTGTGTATATGGGTTAGAGGATGTAGGTATTACGTGTAGCCGGGAGGAGGATGCCGTACACTGTAGAGTGTCATAGTTTTAGAAAGATAATTTTTTTTTTCACCCATCGTTGTACGAACTTCGTATCCCCGATGCTGTCGCATTTCTTCGCCCGTTTCATATTTATTTATTTTTTCTTATACGTTATTCTTGATGGTGTTCCGCTTGTATTCAGGTCCAGTTTCCCGGGATTAACTCTGGCTGCGCTGCTGTAGCATTCCTCCTCATATTGTGATAAACTCTTACCGTCTTCCATCATCATTTAGCATTTGATACAGAAGACCCTGACTGTCTGAGTTGGCAGACCAGTCGTACCCCGTTACAGCAAGGAATAACATTCCAATAGCCGTTTATCTCGCGTTATGGGATGAAGTTGCTACTACTTTTGCGCGTCTGTGCTCTTTAAACGAAACAGATCACAACAATTTGTTATAAACAGGCGTTTCAACCGTGCATTAACGCAAGTTTTACCTGTATCTCTTCCCAAATCGCCCATTTCCTACTCTCACATTTCGGAACATTACAGTTCAGTCCTGCAGTTAGGCTTAACCATATCCCCCACTCTCTCCTGGAAACCCGACATGCATATGGAACACTGCAAAATCTGCTTCCCAAAAGCTGGGGTTGTTGTAGAGGTGTCGCATATATTTTTTTTTTCCTTTTTTTTGAGCAGCTGTTTCATATGAGCAGGGATCTCATTTACCCGACATTTCTCTTAGCCACAGTGGAATCAAAAGCCTCCGCCTAACTAAACTCTCCTTTTTTGTCTATCCCGTCCCGTCCGTTATTGCTTCCCTCTGTCTGTTTGCAGGGTATTATTTCGGCCTCTACTTTCGTGAGCAGTCTACGTCTGTCCATTCCTCTAATACCTGAGCCCAGTGCACGAAGTGGAACAAGTTAGATCCATTCTGATAAAGGTGTTCATGATTTAAGGATACATTTCTAATGAGTGTTGTGTTGCAATGTATGTATGGTTTTCATGCTAACTGCTTTGGAGGTCACATGGATATTTTCCATCATATATATACATAGGCATGTAACTGCAGTCCTCACTAATGTTTCTGATGTGAACACACAGCTGTGACGTGTCTCTGTATTCATAGCGTAATGTCATTTACGTATACACAGCTGTGATGTCACTTATTCAGTACACAGTATGATGTCATTTTCTGTATACTCATCCGTGATGTCATTTATTTGTTGCAATATAAACTCCTGAGATGGTTGAGTAAGGAGACTGTCCTTGTATCCCTTGTGTGACAGAGAGAAGGGGGAAGTGTGACATTTTCAACCTTTCCCTCTTCCTCTGTATTATCACACTTTATATGTAGTAGTAGACGAAGAAGACCATGTAGGGATTCATCCCTTAAAGTCACAGTTCACATGTACCTGGCGCTACCTCGTTAAGACGGGAAAGACGGAGCATGTTTGGGAAAATAAAGGAGAATAACCTTTTGTATTTAGTGTACGTGTCTTCCCTACTTCATACGCTTTTCTTTCTTTCAGGTGAGGACGCGGGAGTGTGCGTGGTGTGTGTGTATGTGTGTGTGTAGGGAGGGAAGTCTTCGTCACGCTGTCTTCTCCTCATCCCTGCTGAACAAGAAAAGGTCAGGCATATCTCGTCCAGATCCGGTATACGAAATGTCACGGATTTACCGAAATGTTTGAAAACAAAGAAGTTATATATTTAAGCAGTAAGGTAATGTGGAGTAAAAGAATATCAGCATAATGGGTTAAATTGTATTTCTATTGTCAGTTTTCATTTACCCATAGGTTGAAGTAGTATGCGTACTTTGTGCTTAGATCAAAGTAATAAGCTTTAACGGTGGTATTGTATGCATAAATCAAAGTAGCAAGCGTAGTTTATGCATACATTAGAGGAGTAAATGAACATACTAAGCCTAGATGATATACAGATCATGAATGAATTAAAGTAACAGTCATGTGCGTGCGTAGTTTTATGTGGTTCACTAGATATAGGCCTTCAGTAATAGAATTAGCCAGAGTACATTTCAGGTAAGTCAAATAAGTTTGGCTACTTTAAGAATACCAAATGTATATGATGAGAGTTCTGGGATTGAAGAAAATGTACGTATAGTACAAACAAATGAAAATAGCAGTTATACCTTCATATATTGGTGTAGCAATTCTTTGTGTCAAAAGTGAATCACGTCGTGTACATTTCCAGAATTCTTAACTAATGATGAAGCGAGTCTGCGGAAAGTCTCAGAAGACCAGGAAGAGACCTGATTCTTCGTGAACACTTTAATCTCCCGTACATGATAGAGGAATGTGTAAAGCCTGACCTTACGCGTACCTTACGCAGGTTTCGGAGGTCTTCTGTTCCCGCAGTTCGGCCTTGGATAAAGCCGCCATATTGCTTCGTTTTTTTTTGCGATGTTGTCTCCACAGCAGAACGAATATATCAACACTGAACAGAGGGATTTCGGAAGGGTAGCCCCCCCTTCAGCATGACTGACGTTCGAACCTGCCTGGGAGGGGCAGATAACAAGAGGCCCGATGGTCCGTCATAAGCCTGCCTGACGGGGAACAATTGCACTGTAGTGTCCTGTTGTCATAATCTGATTTGTGGCAGGAGCGGGAAAGTAAAGCGGAAAGCACCCGACCTTGTGACTGTCGAATTGAAGGTCATTCCATCATGAGGTCGTGTGAAAGGCCAGGATGTTGTAGGTCTAAGGTCACAGAGTCGTCCGTCATACCCAAGGGTCGCACGACCGTCATGTGATACCTTCGTGCTGAAAGTGTGGGTTGATTAAGCCTTGCGTCACCCCGACCACCTCTTTCTTTTTTTTCCCCCTCAACTTCGACCCGCGTCACGTGACGTTAACGACCCTCAGCGAATGTCCCTCATTACTTCCCAGCGCCGGTTTACTAATTAGGATGACGTGTAATTGCTCAAAGGAACCAGTCTGCAGGGGAGGGAGGGAGGCGGGCTCGAGGCTGGGTCTGGCTAGCTAGACACCTCAATCCCACACATCTGACTGCCGCTCGGAGTCACCGCTTGAGGTGGGAGCGGTAAACTGCCGCTTGGTGTCACCGCTTGAGGTGGGGAGTGTTAATTGTTTCTCGGAGTCACCGCTTTTAAAGGGGGAGTGTGTCTGACCGCATGAAGATACGGGAGAGAAGACGCGGCGGTTAGGAATGCACTTTCTGGAAGCTGTTCCAGAGAGGCTGATGGAATTAGTCCATACAGGCAATTGGCCCCAGCTGGAAGACACTAGGAAGGTGCACTGGAGAAGCGGCGATATTTTAGTGATTGGGTTTTGCTCTCGTAAATCATGGAACAGACAGGACGGTCGTGAGGGACTCGTATTGGGTTCCCGAAACACTCGAAAGACCAGAGATATAATCACGGGCTAGAGAACACGTAAGGCAGCGTGCTCCGTCGTCGCTAGGCAGACTCACAGACGTATATTGGAATCGTGTTTTTTTAATATTTTGTAAGCGTCTGCACTTGTGGAATTGTGGTTTGATGTGTTGCTGACGTATTGCGGATAGAGGAGGGACGTGGGACCAGGGCCTGGCCTCGGTGTGTTGTTGTTTAAGTGTTGACGGGCTGGAGCCGACAGGAAACCTCATGACGTTCATTAGCGCTGCCTCGGGTAATTGGCGGTGGTAATGTTTGACGGCGGTGGCGGTTCGAACCACGGACTGAGGAGGGAGGGTGGGATGGGGTGGGGGTGGAAGGGAGACAGGGGGTTCAGAAGATAGACGGGCAGGCGGACGGACCCCGCCAGGAAGGTATGTAGCAGGTACAGGGAAGAGTACGGATACGGGTAAGCAGACAGAGGCAAGCGGTAATCACATATAGTAATCACAAACGCTAGCATGTGAATCCGGTGCTGCCTGAAGGGAAGAATATGGCGACTGTTGGTGGCTTCAAAAATGCCTTCAAGGCCAACACGTCGTAGCTGAAAACCTTGTCCTCATTTGGGGCCAAGTGTTGGGTCTCTCCTTGCCACGGTTTGACCGTGAAAAAGTAACAAAACAAACCCACAGACAGGTCTTCCCAGAGTCTTCCCCACGCCTCAAGTATTTCTCTAGGTCCTCCCTCCGTCTTCCTCATTTTTTCATGAGAGCTACCTAGGTGTACCCCAAGTCTTCCTTAAGACTGCCCTGTCTTCCCAGAGGTCCTCCTTACAACGTCTTCAATTCATCCTCAGGTCTTCATTAGGCTCGATGTCTACCTGGTGTTAGTTTTAGGGGGTCGTCTTCCCCAACAGTGGGGGCTGGGCCCAGGTTGCTAGGCTGGGTCTTGGTGGACCAAGTTGTTGGAAGCAGCAGCCCGCAAGCTCACAGAGCCCCCACAACATAGCTGGTCAGTTACAATGCGTAGGTACTTGCTCAGGACACCCTTAAACTTCTCTACCGTGCATCCCCTGGTGTTTCTGATGTTAGCTGGCAAAGGTGTCGCGGAGTCTTGGGCCCCGGATGTTCATCAAGGTGTTCTTGATGCAGATGATCCATCCCAGATTGAACTCGGGTCTTTTTCAGGCCCTCTCGAAATCTCCCACCAGGTACGTTGTAATATATTTAATAGATAGATAAATAGGTAGCTGTTTACATGTCACTGTTTTGCATGTTATGCAAAAACCGCGCCTGACGTGGGTCAGACTGGCACTAGTGAAGTAAAAGCCGCAGTCATACTGTACACTTTGGCGCGCATCTTTGAAATTTAATATGTTTGTAGATTTCATGTGTTTTGACAGCTGGGGGAGAGGGGGTAAGGGAGTGGGGAGAAAGAGGGAAGTGAGAGTTAGGCAGCGAGTTAGAGGTGGATAAATCGATACATATAGAAATGGATGGAGAGGGAAAATATGCGAAGTGTTATGCAGAGGCTGTTTGATGGCTGTGCATTGGACGTAGCTCAAAAAAGAATACGTGAACAAAGAGGAGGAGGGACTGTGGAAAGACAGAGGCAGTAGGATGTATCACAATGATGAAAGAGCCGGTAAGACCCGTCTCTCGTATTACCATGCTGCATACCACGACAACCTTACCGCCCTCCCGGGCCTGAAACACCTGGACTGGACGCGCAGGTGTCTGGTGCGGCCGTCTGGTGACTGGACCCTTGCCGGAGGGGAAGCAGGCTGGGTCCGCTGCTGGGGAGGTAGGCAGCCTAGACCCCGCCTTCAGGGGAGGCAGGCTTGAAGCCTGTTGAGCTGGAATGGGAAGAGGCATAAGACAAAGACAGTGTGTGTGTGAATAGAGAGGGGTAAGAGAGTGAAGCATGTAAAGTAGATAGATTAAGGGAAACGTCTGTTCCTAAATAGATACAAGGCGTTGAAAAGAGTTTCCCTCTCTCAAGGGTAAGAGTTGTTAGAAGTATTGGAGACGTAGCAACTTGTGAACGAGAGACGGATGGCCAGAGAAGAAGAGTTTGGGAGCTCCAGGGGAACGGGTTCTTGCTCCAGGAGCGTAACAAATATCAGTCGTGTTGACAGTGTGTGGCGAGGGTGTCTAGTGGGTCTTGGTTTCAATCTACAGTTCTTCAGACGGAGGATCGCGTAATCCTTGGGACCTGTGGTGTGTGCGTGTGAATTCTCAAGTATCTTTTTACTCTTCGAGGCAGAACTTGCCCCAGGCGGGTCGTGCCTTGGGAGGTGCACCATTGCTGCATCATAATGCCGATCACGTGAACGTGTCTTGAGAAATTCTGCAGACTTGGTCCCCCTGCGTCTGGACTCATGAACATCTGCACAAGTTTCATTCTTTCCCAAACTCTGTTATGTTTCCCCCGCCTGGTCCTCCTCCTCCTCCTCGTCCACCACAACACAGGGGGCTACTGGAAAGGGCACAG
>JAUUDW010004824.1:0-10341 GCA_032361385.1 Panulirus guttatus
TACTCGATCTTTCTTCACATCATATTTCCGTATCACTTAGAACGATCGGTCTTCGTCATATATTTCACTGACTTCAAAAAAATACTGCACTTCCCAGTAATCCGAGTTGACACCATGATCACGTCAGCGTCAGCGTCTTCCTCCATGTTAGCTATACTGGAGTTTGTAATGTCCTGGTGAGGTCTGGGTACAACTGAGGGTATGGATGGGGGAGGGGGGGGGGAGCCAGGCAGTCAAGGGTCATTATGATCCAGTAGTTTGACCGCCAAAGCCGTAATTTGTTGACGAGGGAAAACTTTGTCGCTGGATGCCTTCATTTATGGTGTAATTGAATGGACAGCTATTCATATTTACCTGTAAATGGTAAATCAATCTTCCTTAGATTACCAGAGTTAGATAGTTTGCACATATGGCAGTCACCGTACCAACCCAGCCAGGCCTCCCGGGCTAGTGACGTCACTTCGATAACCACAGCAGCTCTAATTAAGAGAATCTAAC
This sequence comes from Panulirus guttatus, assembly GCA_032361385.1. NCBI lineage: Eukaryota > Metazoa > Arthropoda > Malacostraca > Decapoda > Palinuridae > Panulirus > Panulirus guttatus. The sequence goes on from JAUUDW010004824.1 coordinate 499, forward strand.
ATCGTCAGCAGGACGGAAGATTTCTGCCCAATGTCGGTATGTATTATTCTGTGGAGAGCCACCTCCTGTACGTAACATCGTCTCGAAAACCGTGGGGAACGAGGCGACGCTGCAGACGAGGACCAGAGGATCAGGTAGAACAACACCCTTGGAACCTATGATTGGGTACACTGAACGCATTCCTGTACTGTATGACTGGATGCACCTGTACCTCCCCTACTACCACCCTTATTTACTATTAACTTACGTCCAAACCCTCTACCATTTGGAGGGATATATTCACATAGTGAATGACAGGGAACATATACCATACTTCTAAACTGTGTGACTGGCAACGCCAAGAGATGTCTCTGCGGTATAGATGGGCACACCCATTATCTATGTCTTATGGCTGGGTACATACAGCTGTACAGGATATCTATCGACACGTACCCAACACTACATTTTACTAATGGATGCACTTCACCCATACGCTCAAGGGAACAGTGTCATCATACGCGTAACACAAGCATCAGTGTACCATACTTCCAGGTACGCTTGTCACATTTTTATACTGTACGGTCGGATATATGTGAATCCCTCTCTCATGCGAACGGGCATACCAACATCCCTGCCCCGTATGTCTGGATATATCCTCATGTGTATCAAAGGACCGGGTACACACACATCGGGTATGCTTATATCATCTAGTTCCTGTAAGACCAGGTACACCCACTCCATATGATCAAGTACATCCATACCAAACCGGTGCCGTATGTCAAGATAAACCCACAACTTTTCAACTGGTTACACACGTATCATCCTGTTACCGTATGAAGTAAATCACGAAAATGTACCGTATGACCAGGTACACCTACCTAGTTATAATGCACAACCGGATACACCTACTCGCATGCACCAGCAAAACTGAGTATATCTTCAACATTTTAACATATGGTCTCTTACACCAACATCTCCGGTTCCTTACAGCCGGATACAGCTCTGGCGTTATGCCATACGGATGGGGATATTCCCTCCCCAAGGGATGAAAATGCACCCACGAACCACTTCACCATAACGTTATGGAGGTCGGTCTTATGCAAGCCCGGCAGCAGTCAGTGTGTACAAGGCCCAGGAGGCCAGTAAAGTCATGAGCCATTACCTGAACACTGGTCCGCCACACCCATAACAACCGCACGTAATTCACACAAAGCAAACAATCTGCTCCAAGCAACGAGCGGCTGTCCGCGCCTGTCAACAGCGGCTCGCGCTGCAATAACCTGCAATTGCTTGAGAGCCGATGATCCCGAGATACCCCGTGTAAATATGGTTCAGAGCGAGAGGCTAGGAGGCAGGGGAGGATTGGTTTGGGAGAGGCTAGGAGGCAAGGGAGAGTGAGGATGGGGCAGGGGACGAAGATAACGCTGGGGTGAGGAACTCCCTCCAGAAGGTCTGGCAACCCACGGCGCTCCCTTTGGTGGGTCCAGGTTTGCCTGTGTTGCGGAGTTTTCCTTTTGTCCTGGAGATTGTGGGATAGGATCTTCAGGACTCATTTCTCATCTCTCTTATGACGAGATGTTTACTGGAGAGTAATCTATGTGTTCTGAAGATTTTATCACAGTCTGGTGAAACTGTCAGTTTCAGATAGTCAGGGAAACGATATAAGACCGGACCAATACATTTGCCTTACCTGGTCACCCAAGTCATATATGTACATCGTCTGTTATCTCGGCCACGTACGTTATGGGAACTAAATTGCGATTCTTTTACGATAATTCGTGGTTCCTGTATGTGGGAGAGATTGAGGAGTATCCTGTTTTTGGGAATGTTGAATTTATGCACAAAAAATGATGAACACCTCGCAAAAATGTACAAAGCAACATGTATACACTAGATTCGTATATATGTATTTCTTTGAATATATATTCTTTTCCACTTTCGTATCTAGTTACACAGACTGGATCAGGCTGCGTTAAGTTTGAATCGACTGGACTGCACATGACGATACCTGTAATCATTAAGATTTCAGAAGCTCATTGTTGCAATGACTGCGGATTCCTGCATTAAGAACTAACACCACCCTCGTCCAATGACTGTGTAGCCTATGACTGTTTAGGTATTTCTTCCCATCTCTAAGCACTAACCAAAGGAATTAATGAAAAGATGCATTTTAACAAAATAAGAATGTGTTCCGATGGACAAGTCAATAGAAAACAAAAGGGATGTGGCAATAGAATAAAAGAAATAAGAAAATAGGCAGAGGAAGGTAGTACTTTGTACAAGAGAGTAGTTGGAATGAGTCAAGGCAGGAATCGTGGTACATGGAAGATGATGTTGTTAGTTACGAGGATAGCACTGAGATGTGGCACTGTAGAGGAGGAAATAAAGGTAAACTGTTAGATTAGAGGATATCAAGCAGGTCTTTCTCAAATGCTCTTCAGTTTTTCGTCCTACATGACCTCCCATTACCTCCTTCAGACCACAGTATGAAGGTCGTCCCACAGTCACATAACACCACATTGACACCACAAAAGAAGCAACAACACATCCACAAAACTACATTATAGAATTGGAACAACGGCTCACCCAGAAAAGATCCTCCGCATATACACAAAAGTTTTCATTCACTCTTTTGATCCCAGTGAAGCATAAATCCAACCTGCACCCGCTCGTCGCCTTCAACGGACAATCACTCACATTCACTAAAACACAAAGTGTTCTGGGTATTGCATACGACACGCTCATAAGATTCACTCCCAGCGCAACAAACATCAACCCAAAGAAACACAGAGACTAAATTTCCAGAACATTAGTTGGTTCCAGAACTTGGTTAAGATAAAGAATCCAATAACATTACCTATAAATGAATCATCTGCTTACCCTAAACTACGCCTCACTTGCCTTGTCATCCACCTTATCAAATTCAAATACATCAGAGCTGCAAAATGCGAAAGATGGAACGCTCAGAACAATCACTGTCTGCTTAGCAACAATCAACTCTAATACCTAGGAAAGAGGAACGAGAAACATTCCAATGCGATCCACTTCAATACGCTCGGCACTCATTTCTTTGGAACAGAACTACAACCTTCCCATCCAAACTACTCCGTATCTAACCACTTACCTATTAGTAGATATAAAAAGCTTGCTCTTGCTTCAACTTCAGTCATCTGTTCTCACAGATCCTCCTACCCTAACGAACACAGATTTAGCAAAACATAAACACACCGTAATAACCCGACAAGCACTAAAAAACCACCCTCCTAAATCACCATGCCACCAGTCATACAATTATTGAAACTACATTCCTCAGACATGCACGAGTTACACTTTCTCGTCTGCGTTCTGAACAACAACCATCTGTACAACATTAAAAACGCTAATACGAGATATCTCAAAATCATTCACATCCACGATGCAACTACCATGATGAAAAACATTGCTCAACTGCCCACCACTCTCCTCACATAGTCATATATGGACGTGGCTGAATCCCTAATCGCTGCAGGGGTTCCACAAAAGAAGGAAGGAACTCTCAGGTCAGGAAGGTAGGTAGTTAGGTGTAGATATTATCAAACTATTCATAATTGGATAGGATCCCGTTCTGAAATATCTTAACTGTGTTACACTTTTTAACAGGGACAGAATGGACTCCTTTGAAGTGAGAAAAGTTTTGACCAGCTTCCCCAAAGGTGCTTTTTCATTGCTGGTGTTACCTCAAGCAAGCAGAGTCTTTTGACACAAATACACACGCACATTTACTTATTCGTTTATTTATTTGTCAGTACCTTAGGACCTTACCTCTTCCTAAGAAAGTCTTGGTTTTATCCAAGACGTTTTTCTAAAAGCTCTTGCTACCCAAGGCTACGCAGCTTCCAATAGCAGGGAAAAGAGGACTCCTTTGGAATAGGAAGTTCTTTTACTGGATTGTACCCTCGTCAGAAGATGGCTTTTCACTTGAGAAGTTGTAGATCGACTCATCACTAATTGCACAGTTTACTGCGTGTTGTATGATAGTAACGGTTATCATTTGCTGCTCAGCCTAGCACTGATCACAACCGAGTGTAAGATGCTTGGATGGGCAATCTGTACTTCCTCCAGATAGTCAATCTCTTTCGTTTAAAATCCCGCAGACAGTGACAGTTAACCCCGGAGAGATGGCCTTCTCTTTAATATTCTCTCGACAGTCACAGTTAACACTTATTCCCAAACTCTTTTGCAGTCACTTACCCTGATGCTCCACTTGTGACAACCCCACTTGTGATAACGCGACTAATTTAAACATTCACTTCCATGCCCTGCCTTGATATCTCATCCCTCTTCAGGCGTTTGTTACTCCATTAGATTGGTTGGTTGATTGACCTTTAGATCTATCACCTGTCAGGGCCTTTATTGCCATCAACGTCAACATGTAATCACAAACTGAAGAAACTCGAACACCTCCTTCAGCCGTTAAAGGTAGTTCTAAGACCGCATGCACCCTCTCTAATGTATATGGACCATCTCTCATACTTAGAACGATCCAATAAGTTGCTCAGGTAATTCTACATTCCCTCCGAGGTTGACGGTTGAAGCGTCCGTGTTAAGTTTGTAGTGACACGTCTGCCCCTGCTGGTGTGTCGTAGGTTGGGGTAGTCAAAGTAATGCTCTCTGTAAGTCTTAAACCTGTAAAGACCAAGCTGTTGGCTACCTTATTCATAACTGTATTTTTCCAAGACATTTGTCATTAAAAGAAAAAGAAAAGCTAGGTACTTAGCATCTTCTGATGTGCAGCTCTAGAGAATGAATGAGATGCTAGATGTAAATTATGCTGATTTAATAAAATCAACTTCGAAATATAATAAAAGAAATTAACAAGTGAGTGTTCAGATATCAAGATTACTTTAGTTTCTTAAACTTGGAAAAATAATTACTTATTTGTATGCCTAAAAATCCTGGTTGCGTTATTCAGAAAACTGGCATCATTCAACCTCGAAATGCTAGTTGCATGTCTGAATCAACTCACCTTGGAAAAGGAACGATAATCATGGCCCCTCTCTCTGCTAGCATCTTACTACACATAGTTTTGGATTCCCTGGTGACTCTGGCAGTCCAGGTACCTCCCGGAGCATTATGTTAACAATGTCAAGCCTTTCCTAATTGGATACGGAGTATGTGTACACTAAGTATATCCAGCGCATCTCTGCCTTTGTTAGGTTACAACGCCGGAAATCTCTTTTTCTGTCCTCGTAGAAAACCGCATATTGAGATGAAGATCGTAAGTAGGTTAGACCTGTGTCGGGAGGGTAAAAATTTTTACAATGGAAGGATGAGGATTCGGTGGATCTGGAAAGACGTAAGTAGTAGTGGGTGTGGAAGAACGCGATGGCGTGAAGTCCCTTCTTGTTTGTCTGCCCTGCTCTGTTTTAATTTTTTCCAAAAATAGAAGTTTTCTGACCACTGTAACTAACTGCAGAATATTTATGCCTACCTGACAGGTTTATAGATACTGGAAGGACCACTTCAGAGGCGTTCTAGTAAATTCAGGTTTACTGCCTGCCTAATATTTCTAAACATAAAAGGTCTGAGGTCTTAAAGAAGTTTGCTATTATACTAAAAATAAAAGATAATCAAGTATACATAAAAGAGGCGTATAGACGACCAGAAAAAAGGGATTCGTTGTTTTCCGGTACAGCAGATAAACATCAAAATGACATGCATTCGCAAGAATAATCATAATTAAGAGGCAATCGAGTCTGAGCCCGTTGGCAGCAAGAAGCAATATCTTAATAAGCATCGAAATTATCAAAATATACATAAAAACATCACCCTCCCGGGGACCATCTGGTTGCATTATTCACATTCCAGCAGGAGGTCCTGGTTCAAGATGGGGATCCTGTAGAGCCAGTCATCATAATACTTGGCACTGCGTTAATGGAGCATCAGCAGACACCGCTGAGGAAGCCTTTAGCGCTACTCTTTCTTCGCTTTTACGTATGACTGAGGAGCTGTTAATCATACATACTCATCTAATCTTTTTTCTTTTTACGTGGGATGCTGTTTCAGTCTAATTATTTGAAACAGGTACCAGTCGTTTATGACAGCTTGATCAAAACGATAACGACAGTCACCACTCGTAGTTGATCTAGAAGTACTCTTCTTCGGCAGTCTGAGGGTCGGACTCCGGCTACACGCTCCGTTTGCTCGGTCACGAGCCGGCACATAAACACGTACCCCTGAAAGTACTTAAAGAATCGGGGACATTTTTCTTTGGCCATAAACGCAGGAAGAGAATCATTAGTGAGTTTTCCGACTTGTTGTTCGTAGGGTTTAATGGTGGTACAAGCAGTTCAGACCCAGGAGGAAGCGCTATTGCTGGTGTCTGATTGTCGGCCAACTTTCTTGCGTTGCGATCGGCCCACAAACTGGTCCAAGTCCTGAAACAAAAGAATCCCTGTTGCTGGTGTCTAGCTGGCTGGCTGTGCTGTAGTCCTTTCGTTAGCAGCAAGTGTGGACCTAAAAGAGACTACTGCATCTGATACGGTGTTGCTGTTGATCAGAATGGATGGAAACCTCAATTTTTATCTTTGGTTCTAAACGTAGGACGATAAGTTTTGCCGGCACAATTACCCAATGAGCCAGCTATGTGGCAGCCCAGCTCGATACCAGCAGCCGTCAGAATAGAATAAAACATTGCTTCTGTCGAATGGCTACCTACTGACAGACATGTTTTGCGGCTCACTTGTTACTATCACCTGCTATCTTTGGGCTAAACGCTTGTGCTGTCTTGTGGTTGCCTGATATCCAAATCCCTTTCGCAACCCACTCGTCATCGCTGTTAGCTTAATACAAAGCACTGGTGCAGATATGTAAGTGTCCGTTGACCTACCGTGCAAATGCATGTCTACCAACACCTATTTAGCCAAGGGCGAGGCTTGGCTGTTAGTCTACGGCCGGCTAATGTGCAGCAGTCTTCTCGTTACCAGTAGCTGCAAGGGCTGGTCAGTTCGCTGCCACTGGTGTATAGTTAGCGAGCGACTTGCATGAGTCGCATTCCACCCGTTAGTAGTAAATGTGTACATTCCTAGAGTGGAATACGTGAGTTGGTGTGTCTGTTACCGGTGACATGCCTGGGCCACACGCGGCAAGTTGTCACCAGCTGTGACCCTAGAACCTACTCAGGTTACATTCCTATTGTTACTAGCAACCTGGTATAGGAACTGGCTAGTGCGGCCTATGATCTTGAGGAATTTTTCTAGTTCCCTGTTGGTTCTTTCAGAAAAGCACATTCAATCATTCCTTAGTTCGTATGTTTTCTTAACCGTATGTGTTTGTATCTGGGTATACATGTGTGACTGTTAATTTCTTTAACTTCAGTCTTTTTATACAGTTTTTATTTATTCTCTGTGCTAGCTAAATATCCTGCCGGCTGACGTGGCGAAGGGAGTGATGAGTAGAAAGGATCCTTCTTTGTTATCTTTTTTCCATCTACTTACATTACTAAAGTAGAATAACATCACTGACCTCCAGTAGATAGCCTCTTCGTAGATAACCGGGTCTTCCATCATCTAGATTGCCCTTGAAACCTTTGATTTGCGACGTAATCGCGATACCTGGGTAACAGTGCCGACCAGGATATTGTGCATCGCAGGATAGATCGAAGTTATGTCGAACCTGAATCCATATCCTAGTTAGTGCCGTAGGCAGCGGTGACGCGTTGAGGTTGTCGAAGGCTGTCCAAGTCATTTCCACGTTTCGTATAGAGGAAAAGTGGACAGAAAAAGCGGACAAAGCGATTTTCAGGGAAAACGTTGAAATATAGTATGAGGGAAGGGGTAAACAAATACGAAATAGGTGAATACGATGAGAAAATATATGAGAGGAGCAGTTGATTGACGACAGTTGATGTGGATAGGGAGAAAATTTTCAGTTCTGTCAGGAGGAAGGACTTGAGACAGGCAAAAAGAGCTGAACATTAAGAAATTAAGCTGATGACATTAAATTGAACATTGGTAATTAATATAAAGTTGATTAGCATCAGGTGATTAGTTAGAGATATGATGAAATCATTAGGACTCAAAGACGCAGGTTATACTCAAGCTAATGGGTGATATCTTAAGATATGAAAAATACTGTAGTTTAAGATATGTATGAAATACCGTCTGTTGATATAAGAATGAATTTTTTTGGAAGAAATTAAGTAGCTAGTGCTTGGATTAGAACTTGGAAATATTTATCAAATTTCTTGTGATGCTTAATTCTAACATAATTTACGACTTCAAGATGAAACGATTAGGTAATCATTCTATTCTGAAACAAGCGTACTCCGCCAAAAAGTTATGTCAGCTAGTGAGTGATATATCGGGCAAACCTCTAAGTGGGAGGCTCAGCCAATAATTTGTTCTGCAGCAAATTGTCAGGGGTAGAGTGCTGTGTTAAGACAATGGCTGTCACTCTACCTCCTGGCCACGGACCAGTTAACACCATCGGGCGTTTGAATACTCCTTCAGATGCTGGACAGGGAAGACGTCCCTTCATCTACCTCACCTCCACGCCTTCTAAATCCTGCCATTTTTCTTCATGTCTCTACCATCTTTCCATTACCTCCTTCACCTCACCGTCTTCCTTCCTCACTCATATTGCTTCCATTTTTCCATCTACACCTCTCTTTCCATCTATCACCCTTAACTCCTATTATCTTCAACTTTCTTTTTTCCTCACCTCTAATCTCCGTTTGTTTTTTCCCTATTATCAAATCTCTCAACGCCCCTTCTTTACTTTTCTATTCTCTCTTCCTAGACCTCATCGACCCTCACCTTTCCTCACCACCCAACTTTCTCCTTAATTTTTCCTTTGTCAGCTAATTCAACCCCTCTCACGTCTTCCTGACGTGGGAAGGTTAGTCCCTCATAGCTAAACTAAGCTACGGGGCGGACCTAATCTCTCAACAGGGGATGAAGATTTGTCAAAGGCGTCATGAAACCTTTATTTATGACGATGGACTTGGTCCTCGTGACTCGACTTTATGTTTCGTTTTTTTTCCCTGCTGTAGGATCCTCCTCCTCACTCCTTGATCCTCTCTAGTTGGTTATAAAGCGTGATGTTGAGACTCAAGAAAGTTGCTGGAGTGGATTGGGAAATCGTCTATAATTATCACGCATTTTCCTGAGTGGTTCTGTTGGTGAGTATTGAGGGCTGAGCTGTTGCTTAGCGAAGTGTTCCCACGGAGGAATGGCCACATGGCAGGATCTTCGTGCCGTCTCCTTTCGTGAGAATTCAGCGTTTCATAGACTATAGATTTCTCATTACCATCTTATTCCCCAGAAAGCAAACTTCGTGAAGAATACTTTGTAGAAGACAGATAGATATTTAACGTCGATGGTTTGCGGATAAATTTGAGAAAAATCAGTCTCATGAAATTAAGGGACGGGTGGTTGATAATGCTTTTACTCAACAAATTACCGAAGATTAATAGACTAAGACCTGCCAAGCACAGACACGCACAGACTTAGTGTTTATGACCCGATAGTTCTTCCCTTGTTCCTTAGTTGTACATGTAGCGTTTCGGAGATTTTTACTCCCGGCGATTATCAAGGAAAAAAATTAAAAGTTGGGAGAAAGCGCAAGGTAAAGGAAATGAGGGAGAGATAAATGTACTGTTCATTTCACAATTCTTAAAGCAGGAGTGGACTCTTGTAGCCGAAACAAGTCTCCATCTGCCTTTCTCAATATACTTAAGTTTCTCTTTTTTACGGCGTGATAAGTCCCCTGGGTCGGCTTGGTTCAGAGAAGACCTAAAGGATTATAGATACATTCATATAATCTTTAGGATTATATATATATATTATCCTTGGGGATAGAGGAGAAAGAATACCTCCCAAGTAT
>JAUUDW010004835.1:0-10340 GCA_032361385.1 Panulirus guttatus
ATAATGTCAGGTGGGTTGTACTGTAGAGGATGAAGGACTTGGGTATGGTAATAAGGTCAGTTGGGTTGTAATGTAGAGGATGAATGACTTGGGTATGGTAATAAGGTCAGGTGGGTTTTCCTGTAGAGGATGAATGACATGGGTATCGTAAAAATGTCAGGTGGGTTGTACTGTAGAGGAGAAATGACTTGGGTATGGTAATAACGTCAGGTGGGTTGAACTGTAGAGGATGAATGACATGGGTACGGTAATAAGGTCAAGTAGGTTACACTGTAGAGGATAAATGACATGGGTATGATAATAAGGTCTGGTGGGTTGTACTGTAGAGGATAAATGACATAGGTATGGTAATAAGGTCAGATGGGTTGAACTGTAGACGATGAATGACATGGGTATGGTAATAAGGTCAGGTGGGCTGTACTGTAGAGGATGAAGAACATGGGTATGGTAATAAGGTCATTTGGGTTGTACTGTAGAGGATGAATGACTTGGGTATGGTAATGTCAGGTGGGTTACACTGTAGAGGATGAATGACATGGATATGGTAATAAGGTCAGGTGGGTTTTCCTGTAGAGGATAAATGACATGGGTATGGTAAAAAGGTCAGGTGGGTTGTACTGTAGAGGAGAAATGACTTGGGTATGGTAATAGGGTCAGGTGGGTTGTAATGTAGAGGATGAATGACATAGGTATGGTAATTAGGTCAGGTGGGTTGTTCTGTAGAGGATGAATGACTTGGTTATGTCAATAAGGTCAGGTGGGTTATACTGTAGAGGATGAATGACTTGGGTATGGTAATAAGGTCAGGTAGGTTATACTGTAGAGGATGAACCCTTGCGTATGGTAATAAGGTCAGGTTGCATATACTGCAGAGGATGAGGGATAGGGATATGTTATAAGGTCATATATACTCTACTGTAGAGGATGAATGATTTGGGTATGGAAATATAGTCATGTGGGTTGTACTATCGAGGATGAATCAATTGGGTATGGTAATAAGGTCAGGTGTGTTGAACTGTAGAGGATGAATGACATGGGTATGGTGATAAGGTCAGGTGGGTTGAACGGTAGAGGATGAATGACTTGTGTATGGTAATAGGTCAAATGGGTTTTACTCTAGAGGATGAATGACTTGGGTGTGGTGATAAGGTCAGATGGGTTGTACTGTAGAGGATGAATGTTATGTGTATGGTAATAAAGTCAAATGAGTTTTACTGCAGAGGATGAATGATTTGGGTATGGTAATAAGGTCAGGTACGTTATAGTGTAGAGGATGAGTGATATGGATATGTTAAAAGGTCAGACGGACTGTACTGTAGAGGATGAATGATATGGGCATGGAAATAAGCTCAGGTGGGTTTTACTGTAGAGGATGAGTTTTATGGGTGTGGTAATAAGGTCAGGTGGGCTCTACTGGAGAAGATGAATGAGATGGGTATGGAAATAAGATCAAATGGGTTTTACTGTAAAGGATGAATGACATGGGTATGGTAATAAGGCCAGAGGGGTTATACTGTAGAGGATAAGTGATTTGGATATGTTTTAAGGTAAGATGGACTGTACTGTAGATGATGAATGATATGGGCATGGAAAAAAGCTCAGGTGGGTTGTACTGAAGAGGATGAGTGATATGGGTAGGGTAATAAGGTCAAGTGGGATGTACTGTAGAGGATGAATGACATGGGTATGATAATAAGGTCACGTGGGATGTGTTGTAGAGAATGAATGACATGGTTAAGGTAATAAGGTTAGGTGAGTTGTACTGCAGAGGATGAATGATATGGGTATGGTAATAATGTCAGGTGGGTTGAACTGTAGAGGATGAATGACATGGGTATGGTAATAAGGTCAAGTGGGTTATACTGTAGAGGATAAATGACATGGGTATGATAATAAGGTCTGGTGGGTTGTACTGTAGAGGATAAATGACATGGGTATGGTAATAAGGTCAGGTGGGTTGAACTGTAGACGATGAATGACATGGGTATGGTAATAAGGTCAGGTGGGTTGTACTGTTGAGGATGAAGAACAAGGGTATGGTAATAAGATCAAGTGGGTTGTAATGTAGAGGATGAATGACTTGGGTATGGTAATAGGGTCAGGTGGGTTTTCCTGTAGAGGATGAATGACATTGGTATCGTAAAAATGTCAGGTGGGTTGTACTGTAGAGGAGAAATGACTTGGGTATGGTAATAAGGTCAGGTGGGTTTTAATGTAGAGGATGAATGACATAGGTATGGTAAGAAGGTCAGGTGGGTTTTAGTATAGAGGATGAATGACATGGGCATGGTAATAAGGTCAGGTGGGTTCAACTGTACAGGATGAATGACCTGGGTATAGTAATCAGGTCAGGTTGGTTGTTCTGTAGAGGATGAATGACTTGTGTATGGTGCTAAAGTCAGCTGGGTTGCTCTGTAGAGGATGAATGACTTGGGTATGGTGATAAGGTCAGGTTGGTTGAACAGTAGAGGGTGAATGACATGGGTATGGTAATAAGGTCAAGTGGGTTGTACTGTTGAAGATGAATGACTTGGGTATGGTGATATGGTCAGGTGGGTTGAACTGTAGAGGATAAAGAACATGGGTATGGTAATAAGGTCAAATGGGTTGTACTGCAGAGGATGAGTGACTTGAGTATGGTAATAAGGTCAGGTGGGTTGTACTGTAGAGGATGAATGACATGGGGATGGTAATAGGGTCAAATGGGTTGTACTGTAGAGGATGACGGGCTTAGGTATGGTAATAAGATCAGGTGGGTTATACTGTAGAGGATGAGTTATATGGATATGTTATAAGGTCATATGGACTGTACTGTAGAGGATAAATGATATGGGTATGGAAATAAGGTTAGGTTAGGTTAGGTTAATGTGATGGCCTTGATCAGGGCTTCAGTTGGCCGTGCCGTCTCAGCTAACATAAAAAAAAAATAAGGTCACGTGGGTTGTACTTTAGAGGATGAATGAATTCTGTATGGTAATAAGGTCAGGTGGGTTATACTGTAGAGGATGATTGATATGGATATGTTATAAGGTCAGAAGGACTGTACTATAGAGAATGAATGATATGGGTATGGAAATAAGCTCATGGGGGTTGTACTCTAGAGGATGAGTGATATGGGTATAGTAATAAGGTCACTTTGGTTTTACTGTAGAGGATGAATGACTTGGGTACGGTAATAAGATCAGTTGGGTTGAACTGTAGAGGATAAATGACAGGGGTATGGTAATAAGGTAAAATGGGTTGTACTGCAGAGGATGAATGACTTGGGTATGGTAATAAGGTCAGGTGGGTTGTACTGTAGAGGATGAATGACATGGGTATGGTAATAGGGTCAAATGGGTTGTACTGTAGAGAATGAAAGGCTTAGGTATGGTAATAAGATCAGGTGGGATATACTGTAGAGGATGAGTAATATGGATATGTTATAAGGTCATATTGACTGTGCTGTAAAGGATGAATGATATGGGTATGGAAATAAGGTTAGGTGGGTTGTACTATAGAGGATGAGTGATATGGGTAGGTAATAAGGTCAGGTTGGTTGTACTGTAGAGGATGAATGACTTGGGTATGGTAATAAGGTCACGTGGCATGTACTGTAGAGGATGAATGACTTGGGTAGGGTAATAAGGTCAGGTGGGATGTACTGTAGAGGATAAATGACTTGGTTGTGGTAATAAGGTCAGGTGGGTTGTACTGTAGAGGATGAATGACTTGAGTATGGTAATAAGGTCAGATTACTGTAGAGGATGAATGACATGGGTATGGTAATATGGTCAGGTGGGCTGTACTGTAGAGGATGAATGGTTTGGGTATGGTAATAAGGTCAAGTGGGTTGTACTGTAGAGGATGAATGACGTGGTATGAAGTTCTGGTGGGTTGAACTGTAGAGGATGAATGACATGGGTGTGGTATGAAGGTCAGGTGGGTTTTGCTATAAAGGATGAGTGGCAAGGACATGGTAATAAGGTAAGGTGGGTTGTGCTGTAGAAATGTATCAGTTACAGTTTCGGTTCTTTTTTTGGTAACACATAACCCTAGACTTCATGACTGGAGACACAGGTCACAAGGTCAATCTGTGTGTACCAGTATTATGTACGTATGTATTGCTTATGTATGCGCCTGTATTCTTGTGCGCTTCTGCTTGCTTGTATTAGTCATTGAGTATTTATATACTTTCGTATATCTATGCTTATGTGTGTGTTTCTCTCACAGACATTTTTTCTTTTGTCTGTCTCTGTGTTAGTTTGTATGACAAAGATTATGAACTTGTCAGGAAGCGTGTGTGCCTCTGCTTGTGCTTGTGTTTGCATGCATTTACTTGCTCATACATATTTATGGTACCGGACCCCATGAACACATGCATGTCCTGCCATATTGATAAGCCAGCGAACCTCGACAGGATCTTGGCCTCTCAAAACTTTGTTACCTGTTTGGGTTTAATCCGTGACCATAGTTTGCAAATATGACCATGTACTTAACGATCGCTGACAAATGACTGTCTCATATTTCATGTTGATACTGGGAGATGGAGGAAGGGAGGACAAGGGATACAGAGAGTGAGGGATAGGGAGGAAGGGAGGACTAGAGAAACAGAGTCAGGAATAGGGAGCAAGGGACGACTAGAGAAACAGAGAGTGAGGAATAGGGAGCAAGGGACGACAGGAGAGACAGGGATTGAGGGAGAGGGAGGAAGCAAGGACAAGAGAGACAGAGAGTGAGGGAGAGGGAGGAGGGGAGGGCGAGATAGACAGTGAGGGAGATGGAGGAAGGGAGGACACGAGAGACAGAAAGTGGGGGAGAGGATGGAAAGGAGGGCAAGAGTGACAAGGAGTGAGGGAGAGGGAGGAAGGGTGGACAAGAGAGACAGAGAGTGAGGGAGAGGGAGGAAGGGAGGACAAGAGAGACAAGAAAGGAGGACAAGAGAGACAGAGAGTGAGGGAGATGGAGTCAGGTAGGACAAGAGAGACAGAGAATGAGAGAGAGGGAGGAAGGGAGGGCAAGATAGACAGTGACGGAGATAGAGGAAGGGAGGACACGAGAGACAGAAGGTGAGGGAGAGGAAGGAAGGGAGGGCAGGAGAGACAGGGAGTGAGGGAGAGGGAGGAAGGGAGGACAAGAGAGACAGAGAGTGAGGGAGAGGGAGGAAGGGAGGACAAGGGAGACAGAGAGTGAGGGAGAGGGAGGAAGGGAGGACAAAAGAGACAGAGAGTGAGATAGGTGGAGGAAGGGAAGGCAAGAGAGAGAGAGTAAGGGAGAGGTTCACCAGTCATTAGGGAAAGGCTTAAGTAATTGTTTCCCTGCCGTCTTAAACGAAGATGAATTATCCGGTATTGAATGTGTACATAGGAGACTTTACCATCATTATAGGATGTGTGCCTGTAGGTATGTGTGAGTGGAAGAATGGGTCCGTCTTGTCTGTTCGTACTTTGTGTTCCTCTTTATTATCAGGACAGTAAACAACAGTATGACAGACCTTACATTATTGGTAAGATGGACGTTGCTGTGTAACTCCACCATACTACATGACAGCAACACTTGTTGTGTACCACCTACTATATACCTATGGAGACACCTACACCTGCTCATGTTAATATGTTGACATGCACATTAAACTGTGGGTGCTTCTCCTTGTCGATGTGTTTGTGTGTAATTACCTGTACGGGGAGGGAGTTTTACACTCGAGTGGTCCCATCTTTCGAACCATCTACACTACCATACAACTTTTTAATATTCTGTAAGCGGTTTACATTCATTATTACCTCATTCAGTATGTGTCTTAGTGTATTTACCTCTTTGTTCTATATGAGGAGGGAGTTCTACACCAGTGGGGCCACCAAAAAATTGTGTTAAATATATATGCATGTCCTATCAAAGAGAAAAGCCGTGTCGCTGTCTTGTCCGATGATTTAATATAACTCGTGCAACATAATGAAAGCCCTACCACACGGCCGTGTGACATCGAAAGGTTAGCCCTTTACCATATGTTTTCACATACACACATAATATGTGTGTATGTATGTGTGATTACTATTTGTGTTACAGAAAGAGAATTTTACCCTTATGTTGCCTTGTCTTTTAGTTCTTACATATGCACGATCATTTTTGCTCTTGTGTACACACAGACATTCAAACACACACACACACACACACACACATGAGCCGAAGCCATGTACCCATTCATCGACGATTCCCGAGGGGAGGATGAACAGCTGATTTGACTGTGGGCCGACTGCCACGCCCAAGAATCGAACCCGAGTGGGTCCATGCGTGACTCATGTTCAGTGACGCTAACTACAACACCACGGATGACCGTAAGTGTGTATGGGGAGAGGGGGGGGAAGGGTTATAATAAAACAGCGGGATATCTTGGTGGTTATGAAGTAGATGCAGCCACTCTGGAAGAAGGGTTAGGATCGAGAATTCCTGAAAGCACATTCCTGGGTTGGATTCCAGTATGTCTGGCGAGTGTCTGGTTATGGCCTTATGACAACCATAGTGGATCAAAAGGAATTTGTTGAGGCAGTAATGGCTATATCCAACTCTGTCAGCCATATAGATTACAATGCTTTCCTCTGGATGTCCTCTTTACCCTACGTCTACATAACGTAAAGGATTTATCTGGACTGGAATACCGGCTGAAGACACTTAAAGATGCGTGACAAAGAATTCCTTCTAATAAGCTGCTACTAAAAGGCCTTGCCAGAGTTTCTGGGTCCAAGGGAACGTCCAGTATGATACCGAGATACCCTCCTGGAAGTGCATGTTGCCGGGGGGCAGTTTACACGATACACAGAAAGAATTGCCGCAACTCTTGATGAGGATGTGGCACAGAGACCTCTGAAGGCAAGTCTTCGAGATCATCTACCAACACTGTGGCACAGAGACCATAGGTTGAGATGCGTGGGAACATATTACTTAGGTTGTCTTGCTCCTGTCCATTAAATCGCCCAGTTTGCTGTCATTGCTCTGATGAAGCCAGGTTGGTCTAATAAGAAAAGTGTTGTCATTTCAGGGCAACAAGAGGATGAAGATGAAGGAAGCTATCTTCTTACTTAGTAGTCCTGTTCGCACTTGTTGTGGTCAGGTAACTTATGGATGACAATGAATCCTGGAGTAGGCCCTTATCTTGTTATGGCAGGCTTTCACTGTACCCTACGACAAATGCTTAAGCAAAGTAATAGTTCTGTGGGAAACACTTTTTTATCTTTCTTTACTCCTAGAATTTCACAAGCAGGGTCAGAGCTTCCTGTACTGATATGTTTTCTCTCCCTAGTGATGGTGAATATTAGCAGTGGGGAAGGAAGATAGTCAGAAACTCTACTGGCCAGGGAGATGGAAAATCCTTCTGGAATCAGGAGTTGATTATACCAAACTTGCTTCCGCCACTTAACTTGATGGTTGAAAAGAGACTGTCAGATCCAAGACACCTGGCGTTAGTTCCACAGGCCGCCTCTTGTAGTCAGTCTCCCAAGGTCTAGGATGGTGCTGGAGGATCCACAATATTGAAGAAATACGTGAAGGGTCAGGAACCTGATCCAACTTGGTGCTGCTGATATTGTTTCAAGATGTTTTATAGCCAAACCTCACCGCAGAATTTACTCCTGTCGAGGAGTTGCGTCGCTCACAAATGTTGTTGTTTCAGACATGGGACTTGTGTAGCTGTTGTTACCGTGTGGTGCTGCTGGACTCAGCTCCTCACCGACAGATGTAGTAATAATTTAGTCTTGAGGATTCTCTTATCTGTACACTTGGATGACATGCTTCCACTACGTATTCCAACACCATCATTAACCCAACACGGAAGACCACACATTCTCAACCCCATAAGGTATTTCAGGTGTCAAAGTTTGGGTTCACTCGAACTAGCCGTCTTAGTAGAGCTTTGTAACTAAAGATTCTGCACATAACGTGCAGGCGCAGGATCATTCTATTTAATTATAAAGCTGTAGTGAAGCCGGATCGTCCAGCGCTGACTTTTACCTTGACTAGTCTTTCTAAGAGGCGCATCCACGAGTCTCCTCATTACTTCAGCAGGTGACAGTTCATGCACCACTATTCAAGGGTCACAAAGGTCCTGACATTAAGTAAAACAATACTCTATCAGTATGGGATCCAAGTAGACGTTAGGCCTCAACATCCTCCGGCACGCTTTTCCCTAGATCTTCATTGTCAATTGCAACATCTGCTGGCATCTGAACTGGAATATCCAAACCCTTATTTTCTCCCTGCGGCAGTCCTGTTGGTGAAGACGCCTCTCACAAAGGAAGAGACACGACAGATATGCTGACACCTGACACGATATTACTCCTGGTAAAATTTAGAGCCTGGAGAATATCACCGTAACAAAACGCATCTTTTGCAATGAATGGAACTGTAGTGGCCTCGTCACTCACACTGGCAGCGATGCTCCGTGGCTGAAGACCCACTCTCTCTTTGTAGCTGAGGTAGCTTTAGGCCCGCTAGTGGTCAGTAGTTTTACTGGCTGCACATCCACACATCTTGAAGTCACCCCACTGACGTCAGACATGCCTATAGTGGGACTGTTAAACTTCTTAAAGCTACAATCCCGTACTAAGGTATCTATAAACATCCTACAGGCAGTGGTAACGGGACTACACTTGCACAGATCACTACAGTATTCTCGCTGTATGGTATGAACCCTCCAGCCAGTATGTGGGGCTTTGGAGCCCTTAAGATAGCTTCACTGTCACATCTAATGTGTTCCAATTACATTCAGGATGACACCAGATTATACGAGTTGGTGGTATCACAAATTTCCGAAATTAGTTCCATAGCACGCCAACAGATGGCAGCACGACAATGTGCATGCTGTGACAGTTAGGCGTAACCGTCATCAATCAGTCTGCCGAGTGGAGTCATTCTGTGAACTTCGTGTGTTGTTCTATTGGAATTTTTTTTACCACATGCGCATAAACATTTGCTATTTCATCATGGGCAGCAAACTAGAGCAGAGAGCAAACAACAAATTATGCATCAAACTCGGTATATCTGCAACTGAGATCTTTGACATGATTCGTCATATGTATGACAATGAAGGAATGAGTTGTGTGAGGTGTTTCGAGTGGCACGTACGATTCAAAAGCGGCAGAACCTCACTGGATGACGACAAGAGGTCTGGGCGACCTTTAACGTGGTCAGCCCCTGAAAATGTGGAAACTGTTAGGCGACTTGCGCATGAGGATCGTCAGAGATCCATTAAGGACGTTGCTGCCATCATTGATGTGTCATACGGAACAGTGCAGGCAATCCTACCGTCTGATTTGAACATGCAACGCATTGCTGCAAAGTTCGTGCCCAGGTTTCTGATCCCCGATCAGAAGGAGCGCCGTGCTAAGGTCTGTCAAAATCTGCATCAGCGTGCCCTGGATGACCCAACCTTCATGTCGAGGGTCATTACTGGGGACGAGACTTGGGTCTACGGGTACTAACCGGAGACCAAACGACAGTCTTCACCGTGGAAGAGCCCAAAATCTCCACGATCGAAGGCGAGGCAGGTCCGCAGTGCGACCAAAAGCATGCTCATCTTTTTTTCGACATTCGTGGGATTGTTTGCGGGGAATTCGTCCCCAGTGGCCAGACCGTGAACGGACAGTTCTACTGCAATGTTCTAAGGCGCGTGAGGGAGGACAGTTGGCGGAAACGGTCTGAAATGTGGCGCAAGAGCAATTGGATGCTTCATGACGAAAATGCACCCTCTCGTCAAGCTCTCGGACCTCGTGAATTTCTCGGCCGCAACAGCACATTAACCCTACCACACACGCCCTATTCGCCAGATTTAGCACCTTGCGACTTCTTCCTCTTCCCGAAGATGAAGTTTCAGCTGAAGGGTCGCCGTTTTGACACCGTATAGGAGATCCAGCACGAAACGCACAAGATGCTTGACACACTTGGAGAACAAGACTTCCAGAAAGCCTTCCAGCAGCGGCAACGTCGCTGGGAGCGCTGTATGGCTGCCAAAGGGGTCTAATTTGAAAAGGATGGTGCCCAACCTTGAATCAAGTGAGTTCTTTTTTGTACATAGGCCTAGTCTCGGAACTTTTAGATAGCCCCCACCTCCCCTACCCAGTATAAGCACATGAATTATTGTAAGAGACAGAAGTAAGTAGACCTCCTTGCGGCTTGGAGGCTGGCATTCGCTTTATCAAATAATGCTTCATCCCTGATCTTTGTGTATCAACACTGGGACTTCATACATTGCTTCCATAACTAGAGCTGACCTTGCCTCATGGGCAAAGACCAGAAGAGAAGTAACCAGGTACCAGTATATGTTTCCTGTTCGTAAGCCTGTTAAATATACTACACAAACACCCACACCTTCA
>JAUUDW010004845.1:0-10340 GCA_032361385.1 Panulirus guttatus
ATAATAATAGTAATAATAATAATGATAATAATAATAATAATAATAATAATAATAATAATAATAATAATGATAATAATAATACTAATAATAAAAGTAATGATAATAATGATAGTAATAATGATAATGCAGTGATAATGATAATAATGATAGCAATAATGATAATAATGATAATCTTACTTTAATGAAGCTTTGGTATATGTATGTGGATATGTATGTTGTATGTATGAGTGAATAATCAAACCTCAGAATGCAGTAACAACTGGCGGGATTGTTACCACATGTTGATCGAGCTCTTGGGTGGCGAGAAGAAATCTTTTTTTCGAGGGAATGAAATAGGTGTGAACTCTCTTGGGGACTTCCTGTTATCGTTTTGCGTTATGTTCTGTGTCAACCTCAACACGTAAAAGTTTGCAGCTATTGGCACCAGATGTTTAGCGAGCACACAAAAGGTGAAAAGAATTTTTTTTCTTTTTGTGAGGGGGAAAAATTCAAGTACACTCCTTTGTTAGACGCCTTGGTACTTTTTCTGCGTTACGTTTCTAACGTTAATGTTATTCGTTGTTTTTTCGGTATAGAATTGGTACCGATCCCAACAGTAGCTGCTGAGGTCGGTGTCTCGGTCATCCACATGCAGGCAAATACATAATGTGTTTTAGATTTTACTTGACAATTGATACTTTTTTCCTTGTCATTTTATGCCATAACGGGTCGACCAAGAAAGTATCAAAGTAATAAAGGAAATTTAGCTGCTGAAAGGGCAAGACGTGCCAGGAAAAACGCGCCGTTGAAGCTCAAGATGAGAGAACCAAGAGACTTAGACGAAAGTCTCATGGTATATGTGAGAGACGAGCAGCGTATTCCATCCAGGAGAGACATGACCGTTGGCAAAGCATGTCTCATTAATGCTCAAGAACGCCCAGCAGATGAGCTAAGCCAACAGAGACACGAGCGACTTCCACACATGTCTCATTAGGGGCGAGAGCGCGCTGGCCTGCCGAATCCCAGGAAAGAAACAGAAGAGACAAAGATGACGATGATGATGACGTCTGGAGCTGCGAGTGAAGAAAGTCTTGCTTCAGAAACCGACCGACGCAGGAAAACACGACCCAGACATATAGCACAAAGTAAACAAAGACGTCGAGTAGCTGAGTCCAGGAAGGAAAGGGAAAGAATCCTTCCTCGAATTTCACAGGAAGCCCAGATTTGACGTGATGCTGAATCAGTACCTCGGAGAAGTGTTCGCCTACCACGGACGGCTCAACTACACCGAGGCCGACGCGCCAGAGAGGCTGCCTTGGATAGGGAGGAGAGGATTGAAACCCACAAAAACACAGGACAGGGTGTCACACATGGTTTAGGAAGGTGTTGCCACATCAAGCAACTGGAAGAGAAACATGTTCTCCCACAGACTGACCAACACTATACTGGTGATGTGCTGGACAGTGTGTGTAAGTTTTTAGTCTCAACAGATAAGAAACCTACCTACGTAGTTAGCTGTGTTTATAAGAAGATACTTCAGTGAATTATTTAAGAAACTTCACGCGATAAAACTGTTTTAAGAACTCATCCGCTACAGCAAATCTCCTTCAGAAATTTGATATAGTTTGCATGGTCAGCAGACAACAGATGTGAAGGGTGGGCAGGTGTTGCCCCACTCAGCAGACAACAGTTGTGGAGGACGGGCAGGTGTTGCCCCTCCCAGCAGAGAACAACATTTTTGAACTAAAGGTTAGCCAGAATTTTGGGTGGGCTGCCAGTGTTAGGGAGACGTCCCTCCTCCACTCTGACCTTTACCCTCACCTCCTGCCTATTGGATTACTCCGTTCTTATATCCTCCTGCCTCCACACCATTCCTTCAGGAGGATTCTCCTCTCCTAACTGAACCAGGTCTTCATCCTCTTTTCCACGTGAAAGAGAAATGATTCTCTCTGAGCAAATATCATTCACATCATTACTGCTGGATTTGCGATAGCAATTTGATCTTCCTTTTACGTTTTATTTTCCAAGCGCTGATACAGCGCTTCACCATGGGGTCCCGTGACTCACGACGGTACATCATTGTAAGGTGTACCGCTTCCTGTGTCGGATTCACGACGGTACATCAGAGTAAGCTGCACCGTCCGTCTCTTGGTGAGGTTATATCGTAGTAACGTGGAGGAGGACTCATGAGGCCACGCTAGGATGGATGGTCTCTCGTGAGGCAACGTCATACTCCACATTCACCTCACTCTCAACCTCTCCACCCACTTCCCTACCCCCTACTCCACGTCTCCAAATCTCCACCCACTTCCCTCCCTCCATGTAATGGCTGTGTCTGGTCCTGCTCTTAGCCATGCTTCCCGCCACGCTCCTCCTTTGCTTCAAACAGTCTGGCTTCATAATGCACTCGATCTGCTGCTCTGTGTTGCGAGTATACAGTGCCTGTGTGCTGTGATGTGGACCATCCCCTTACAGTGTGCTGCTCCTCCTGTGACTTACGCCACCAGTTTGTGTAGTAGATTCATTTATCCCAAGATTCATTTACATGTTGTAACACTTGCGCCATCTGCTGCAGGACATTACAAACAAATTTTTAAGGGAAGAAAGAAAAGACGTCCAGTTTCTGCTGAGAGAAAAGAAAATAATAAACCCACCATGAGTCAGTCTACGACTCTTGGGTCGTCACTCCGTTGTGTTGCCTGAGCGGCCTGGCCTGTGGGTCGAGACTGGACAGGATCAGGCTTTCACTGATCTCGAAGGTTTTCTGAAACTAATTTGGTAATTTCGTTATAACTGGCTCATAAAGGATTTTCTTATTTTACTTTAGATCTTTAAGATTTTCTTGATGGAAGACAAGTGTAAAGAAAAAAAGGCTACGTTGGATTCTTGGTTGCTTGCGCTTTCGCTTTTTCACGTGTTTTGCTTTCTTTCCGTCGTGTCCGATTTCTGAAAGGCGCGAGAATGGCGTGTTGCGTCCGTTGTCCCGTGAATCACTTTGAATTACTGGTCATCATGGCTGTAAATGGTCGATGCTGTTAGCGTTAATGGGACACAAAACTTGTGTATATCCCAGCCAAGTGGCCAGCGTGTGAGAGAAGTGAGCCTCTCACAAAAATGACTTCGACATCGTCTTGATAATCGTGCTGGGTCACACAACACGCCGTGTGCAGCCGATGTCGTTTGAATGTGAATGCTCGTAACGGGACTTCCTTTGTCAAGTTCTTCCATTATGCCTTAGTCCTTTGCTCACCTTGATTAAGGTGAAAACCCGATCGTTCACTTCAGCCCAGACTTAACCTAACCTAGGCTGTGGTAGACTAGGTTAGGTTAGAATTGGTTGAGTTGTCATGTTTGTATGATAATCATTATGTTAAAGCCCGCTTAATCGCAAATTTTAAAAGCTTTTCACAATCAGATTCACTTTAGATTGAACGTAGAGCGAGATTGAGAGACTGTGCACTTGATGGATGCAATGGATGTTTTTTCTTCACTTATTACTCATTTCGAGACAAATTAATTGTCCTCTGAAGTTATTTTATAAAGAGAAAATTACATTTTTCAGGCAACACTGGCAGATCATCACAAAGATTTTTTCTGTCACCTTAGTGCAGGGAGCCACCGGTCGCTGTACCAACCGTACGCTTAACTTTGGCCTCAGTGATCCAGTGGTCTGGCCGGACAGCTTATCGTTCCACCGGTCTGTGAGTGACAGTGTCCCCAGTGTTGGCAGTGTTGTGTCTGGCGCTCACAACAACACAACAGGTTGTGTGTTTTTGTTTGTGCATTTGTGTGTATGTGGATATTATTTATGTCGAACACTCCAGTCCTGGACAAAGGTCTTTATCGACGCTCCGGCTTAATGGTGAAAAGGTTTAAAGAGATAGAAACGTAAGGGGTGAAGAAGAGAAATGAAAAAGTTTTAGAGGAAGTAGAAAATTTACTTTTTAAAAACGGTCAGGTCACAGCTGTTATGAAACACATGATTATGTAAGCAGTTCCAGAGCTTCGCAGTGCAAGGAAAGAAACAGATATCATTACGGCCAGCCGTTGAGCTACCAACGGCCACACAGTAACCAGTAGGTTATTAAATATTGCGTTGTGTAGCTGATGCTAGGAGCACACAAGCTGCTGCTTCTTTTTGGCAACAGAGATCACAGTAATATCAACAGATGAGGGACGGAGAACCAGCACTATAACAGAGGGTTAGCAGGTTAAGTTTTGAGGTCAAAGTAGGAGAACAAGGAAGTCGGATTGCTCTGGACTCGACTCTGTCTTGTAAGTATATAGAGCTTAGCTGTCCCCAGATGTGAGGGAAGTCCTACGTAAAAGGACGAATCAATCCTTTCTATTACTGAAGCTGCCGTTAAGAGAAGAATTTACGGCAGCTGAACAGGATTCCCAATTTCGTAGAGTCAGGCTGAGTCATTAATATAGCGCGGAGTTTTCTAGAAAGATTTTATGGTGATACCAAGTGTGTTTATTACGTTCATTGCTAGTGTTACAGAGCCAACAGCGAAGATAAGAATGCTGTCGGGGTTTAATGCCTCTAAGATCCAGTTTCTACTGGGTCTTGGAGGCCTTAAACTTCACTATGTTACGTTAGGCTCACCGGAAAATCCTCTCCAAACCCGAGTTTATAAAGGTAGCTTCAACGAAACGAGTTGTGGGTCGATTGGAAGCAGATAGAGCAGAAGTTGAGGAATGCAGTGTTGACTCATAAGGGTATGAGGACTTCTAAGTATCTGTTGAAGAGACGAAATCGTTATTCAAAGGGAAGAAGATGGTAGGAGACGGGAGACAGAACCATGTTGGTAGGGAAAGTGGGAGAGGTTGTTCTGTCAAGCCTTTCGGAGATAGATCGGTCAGAGAGGACGCTAGGTCTAAGGGAAGAGAGTGAAGGACGAAACCCAGAAGAGAGGAGCTTGGAGACGAGACCCCGAAGCTGCACCTTGTCAAAAGCTTTTGAAAAATCAAGGGTTCAGAGACAGGATATCCCAGAGCCTCTCGGGATTATGACCCGACATTAATGAGATAGGAAGTTATATCACCGGTGGATCTCGCGCTGCGGAAGCCATGCTGATGATCACAGGGAAAACTTGACTGTCAGGATCAAGTTGTGTATGAAAATGCGAGATGAGGAAACGCCCAAAGACTCGTGAGACAGTGGAGGCCATGGGTGACAGGAAGGGTAAGAACTGTCACCCTTTTTTTGAGACAGGCTGTACAGAAGGTCGACTGTGTGGCACAGCAGGTAGAATATGAGACCTGGTAAGTCGAGTGTGTGAAAGTATTTTGACAGGT
Source organism: Panulirus guttatus (assembly GCA_032361385.1). Taxonomy (NCBI): domain Eukaryota; kingdom Metazoa; phylum Arthropoda; class Malacostraca; order Decapoda; family Palinuridae; genus Panulirus; species Panulirus guttatus. Next base: position 5,281 of record JAUUDW010004845.1, read on the forward strand.
TACACAGAAGGTGGAGTGTGTGACGCAAATGGGGAGTTGTTGCATAGCAGGTGGAACGTGGGTGTAACACAGTGGGTGGGGATGTGTGGGGCATCAGGTAGAATGTGTGACACAGCGGTTACAGTGCCACAGTAGAAGGCCTTTTTGGGAATGCAGGCATATGTGAAACGGAATATGGAGTGTGTGGCATAGAAGCAGGAGTTTTTAACCAGGCAGTGTGAGTGCTCGGCACAGCAGTGGGAATGTGTGGCACAGCAGCAGGAGGGTATATCACAGCAAGGGAACAGCACTGAAATACTGCTGCAGTAAAAGATAAAAGTCAGCCATAAACTGGTGTGCCTGGTAGGGCTTAACCCTCCCAGCACTGTTGCTGTCTCTCCCCCCGTGGACGGCAGTGACCACCCTGTACAGCAGTGACTGTAAAACAGTAACCATCATGTACAGCAGTGCCCACCATGTATAGCATAAATCGCCATGTGCATTAGTCATCACCATGTACATCAGTAACTTCCATGTACAGTACTGACCACCATGTATACTAGCAGCCTCCATGTACAGCAGAGACTTCCGTGCACAGCAGTGACCACCGTGTGCAGGAGTGGCCAAGCATGTTGAGATGAGATGGGACTGGAAGGATCTGTGCTTCCCGGGGTAGGGGTTGAGTGCCTGTGGTCGGTAGGCAGCTGGTGTTTGACCCGAGTGGTCTGTGTTGTGTGGTCTTCAGCTTCGGTACATTTGCTTTCGAGAGGGTGAGCGACCAGGTAAGTGAAGCGTGGTCTAAGGGGGAACGGATGCTTTGAGAGGATGTTAAGGGATTCCTTTTCTCGTCCAAATCTGGTGCCAGGTGGTGTTCTAAGGGCATTTAGTCTGTGGTTGTTTTTGTGTTGATGACTTAGTTATGGAGGAACGAATATCATGTGTATATCTTCTGTTAAGTTCAGATTAGATGGAACTTTGTTCAATGGGAATTATTGTCCACCCAGGGTGACTGGAGGGAGTTTGTTGGATTCGTGTCAGTCGGAGACCAAAGAATGATTGATGTTTTCCGTGAAGTTAAGGACATTCCGTTCTAAATCAGCCATTGTTCCTGCTGTGTGATGTACTGGTCGCTGCTGTGGTGTCATGGTGTTGTGATGGGGTTGTGAGGTCGTCTGCGTACGAGATGACCTCCAGCCTCATAAACTGTGGGTGTAGATTGTGATACACTGAGCACTGAGGAGGCGACCTCCTCCGTCATCCACCACCTTGCTGTACACAGGTCGGTATGGTGGGCAAATGCCTCCCCAAGTCACGTCATATTGACTATCTTTTGAACTGTATGCATCCCATGCGACGAGTAGCGAGGAGGCTGTGTCTCGCCGCCCACCATGAGTGGCGGGGAGGCTGTGTCTCGCCGCCCACCACGAGTGGCGAGGAGGCTGTGTCTCGCCGCCCACCACGAGTGGCGAGGAGGCTGTGTCTCGCCGCCCACCACCAGTAGCGAGGAGGCTGTGTCTCACCGCCCACCAGAAAATATGATTAGCCATAAATATTCTGATGGCGTCGTGCCATTAGCCAAACAGGTTACTCATGATACATTAATCACCGGTGAAGACTGCCATCATTTTTTAATATTTCCTTAATGGCCTGGTGGCTTAATGAGGTAGTTATTTTGCCGGGCGGACAGTCAACAGCAAGACGGTTCACCCCATAAGTTGTACGGGCGTCAGGTACTGAGTTGACAGGTAATGGACAGGTGGGTCTTGGGTAACTCGTGTGTTGGGGTGTATGCCTTACTCACCCATCTGACGGGTCCTTTGTCTCGCGTCGTCAGCTTCAGGCTTTTATCTCTTCTCTATCCTCGTTCATGTGTTTGTTCTTTGTTGCTGCGCCTGACGTGTTGTTTTGCCATCTAGGTATAATTGTTTGTTATTAAACGTGGAGTGTTGTCTGTCCTGGAGATGACCGGCAACTCCGCTGGGCTCCCTCCCCTTCCTACCTTCCCAAACCTTCTGACGCCAGATTCATGTCATCCCTCACGTCACCCCTCACGTCACCCCTCGCGTCATACCTAGCGTCACCCGCCACATCACCCCTCACGTCACCCCTCACGTCTCCCCTAACGTCTCCCTTCACGTCACCCCTCACGTCTCCCCTCATGTCACGCCTCACGTCACCCCACACGTCACCCCTCACGTCGCCCCTCACGTCATCCAGATGTATTGTTCACGTCTGCCGGATGTCGTGTGTGTGTCGGCTATAGTGTCAGGTCTGTACACCAGACATGACATTGGGTCTGCCGGACATGCACTTAATCTGCCACACCCGTCGCTATGTGCATTAGATGCATTAATTAATTTATTATATCTATAACGTCTATTCATCATCATAAACATATCTAAAAAGATTTCAGAACCTTTTGTGTTTGTGTGTTAGTGCTGCACCTGGAATGTAGCGCCAGATGATGCGTGGAGTAACTTCTGGATCTGGGCCGGGCATCAGGTCACCGCTCGTTGGCATCCAAGGCTATTGTCAGGTCACTAAAGGCCGCCAAAGGCCACCCTAGCCTTATACATCACAGTTCACTACACTTATATGAAATAGGTGACCCAGCAGCCCCGTATTATAATGAAGGCTCCTCAAGATCAAAGGGGTACCAGAACCTGGCCTTAAAGGCAAACAAAGGCAGCTTTTCAAGGTTCAGAATTATTATACTGTAGCTTCATGGAACATCAGAAGTGACCATATATTTCAGATTTTCACCAGTCGGCGGCAAAGGCTTTCTGAAGCCCAAGAAATGCACCGGGTAACCTTGATAGTATTCTGTGTTTTATCTAAGTATCCAGTATGATAGTATCATATATATTTATGCATTTATTAAGTACATTTGTGTATATATATCTATCTGAATATTTAGTATGATAGTATTATATATATTTATCTAAGTATAATGCATATATTTATGTAGGTATGTAATATGACAGTGTCAAGATATTTATGTAAGACGCGATGTTTACATTAAACTCTAGGGACATTGTGTATCGCGTTTCATTACTCTTCTGTTCTTTGTTGTCACTGATGAGAGGAACCTGCCATGTGGCAGGTCTTGATACCAGATAACGCTATATACAGGATCTGCAGTGTGGGTCAGATAACATTTTTAATATCCTTTCAGAAGATATAGAATGACCAGTATATTTTGATGACTAATGTGTTTCGAGGTATTTGAGAGAGGAAAACGAGATTCGAGGATTGATGAGAAAATCCTAAGACTTGGCCTTTCTTTTAAGGAATAGTGCACACGCAACATTTGTATAAGTAGTCACCTTTAAAGTATTCTCCCTCTAATGATATGCAAATGTCCCAACGCTTCTGCTACTTTTGGGAGCAACGCTGGAAGTCTTCAACTACGAATTGATTGAGTTTCGCTTCCACAATTTGGTGGATGCTGTGAATGTCATCAAATCTTCTACCATTCAACTTCAATTTGATTTTTTGAAACAAAAAAAAAATGAGGCGAGGTCAGATGAATACGGAGCGTGTGGTATAACAGGAGCGTTTTTGTTTGTTTGTTTGTTTTTTCAGCCATTATTTCTTGAGCTGAGGCAGCCGTTGTTGTTATGGCGCAGAAACCATCGAACGTTTTCAAACAGCTGGTGGCGGTTTCTCCAAACGTTATCCCTCCAATCGAATCGGAACCTCTTTATAAAATGCCTGGTTGGTCCCCTTCGTTTACAGAGCAACGTAGCACACTTCCTCCATCTCGCCACCTGTCATAGGCAGTGTCTTGAAGGTATTTTATCACATCTCGTTTAATAAGCGAAGGGAGGAAAATTTGAGGCGAGTGTGGAGGAAGGGACCCGCTGAGGAGTTGCCGGACATGTGCTGGAGACAAGGGTGAGGCAGCAGACCCGGTATCCAGCCCTCCCTTTCCGTAAACAATCCTCTTCCTGGGTTCATCAGCACTCCTTGTTCAGCAACACAGCTTCCTCGCCACAACACAACTTCTACAACATTTCCCGGTCTGTCACACAATTCCTGCAGGACTCCCTGGCCTGTATTACCATTCCCACGACAGTCGTGCCTCTAGCCGTATATCCAGTGCAGTCCTACATAAAAGCTGACAGCATAACATATTATCTCAGGCTGGTAGTGTCCTCCTGGGCGTCTGGCCACGAGACATGCAACGGAAAACAACGCCTCGTATTACGTGGAAGAAATTCGAATTTTTGAGTGTGACTTGTACCACAAGGCTAATTCCTTGATCCCACTCCTGACTGTAATACCGCATAGACAGTGTCTCTAGAGATTAAGCCTCCAAATTTGCTGACAATACGAAATTAAGAAGTGGAAATGTCTGAGAGTAATTTCACTTAAAATTTAGATAAAAAACTGGAAAATGGTATTGAACATAAACAAAGGTAAATTTATGATTTTCAAGACAAATTAGAAGAAAATGGAAAGAATTTTGAGGGGTACTTGTAAAAGCGCTTCCATATCTTCAAGGAGAAAGAGATCGTCTGAGTTATTGCTAGAAAGAATCCGAAACAACGAAGCAAAGTGAGGCATCAGGAGCTTGCGTAGAGGAAGATGGGAAACACTGGAACAAGTTGAAGAAATGAGAGAGTACGAGTGGAGAAGATTGACCGTCGTGGCCGCTGGAAGTGCAGACTTAGCGAGAGGAATCATGGCTGGAATCTGTCATTATCAAGCACCACACGCCATTGTGACCCTTCATAAGCCACTAGTCAGAGCACATCTTGTGTCTCCGGTGCGTCTCTGTTCCCCACAATAGCAACAGAAGAAGCAACAGAGACAATAAATGGTGCACGAGAGGCCAAGAAGATTGATACCAGGAGTCAGGAAGAAACCAAACGAGGAAAGATTAATGGAACCGGAACGATTCTTTCCTTACAGAAGAAGTGTTTCCATCTGCACTTTCAAAAAACATCATGAATTGCTCAGATATTGTAAGACGGATACAGCTACACTCTACGCTAAAGCTTACAAGAAAAATGTTTCACAATAACGTTAGAACATTCTCTCTCTCTCTCTCTCTCTCTCTCTCTCTCTCTCTCACC
>JAUUDW010004856.1:0-10340 GCA_032361385.1 Panulirus guttatus
CAAGAGGTGGAATTACAGAGCCGTCAAAGGAGATACGAGAGTTGTGAGGAGTTTTCGATAGAGAGATAGGTAGAAATGACCACACTCTCATAAAAGTACTTGTTTTAATGGCACCTACCCCTCAAGCAACCCCTTCTAAACATAAATATTGGCACCTCAATAAAGATGACTAGAAAAACTAACAAAAATTCTTTTATAACTCTCCTTTGGTAAACTGCTGTCTCTTACTTAGTGATACTTCTGGCTATGCGAAATACATAGCAAAGATTTTTGTTGTGAGAACAGAAGCTTTTATCCCTTCTTCCTCCAAGAAAACCTCCTCCTCCATGATTGCAAGAATGTTAACCATGAGACAAAACATTTCTTTATTCAAAGAAAGTGTGATAACCTCTCCTCGTCACCCAATGATAGGTCTTTCTGATCTTTATCTAAGGGCATATCTAACAACTTCAGTCTCTCTACCTTTCCTTCACTTTTCCATTCTGACAGTACTACAGCTGTCTCCCCCATAGACAAAGCAATTCCCTTTGGTTCCCATTTCACCTTGAAGCCTACCTTGGATGACTCATATTCTTTCATCCACTGATGCTCGCTCCTCTAACTAATCCTAAGCCCCTTCCCATAATCTCTTTTCAAACTATCCGAAAAGCACATCTCTCTCTGGAAACAAGCAAGGCATCCATTCCTGTGCACTGAAAGAGTGTGCCTCTAAATTTGTACCTGTGCTTGGTCATTTGTTCCATTTCTGTTTCAAAACCAGAACTTTTCCTTCTTTTTGGAAGCATGCATTGCCCTTTCTCCATCAACAGCAGTGTCCCTCCAGGTTCTGTCTTGTCTCTTATACCTTTTCTCCTTTTCTTGAACAATTTCCTTTCTTCCACAAATAACCAAATGCAATCATACGCATTCCTTCACATCTTTCATTTCTACTCCTGCTTCCCTCACTCAATCTGTATCTCATCTAGACACAACCTCCTAAATAAACTCATAGACTTAGAAAAGATATATCGGGGGATAAACAAAATCTGGTTAAGTTTAATGCCTCCAAGATCCAGTTTCTACCCAACTCTATCAAAAACTCCTCAAACTTTCCTCTCTCCTTTGAAGGCTCTGTAACTCCACCTCTTGGCTCAATGAACATATTTGGTATTTCTGTAACATCCACTCTATTTTGGAAACCCTACATTAAAGAAATAGCTAAGTCTGCCAGAAACTAGGAGTCCTGTTTAGATGTCAAAATCTATTTTCCAGCGAACAGTTGCACCGTTTATACATAGGCCTGATCCATCCTTGAAAAAATACTTCTCTCACATCCTTAGTTTTTGCATCCTTGCTTGACAGAGTTAAGTCAAAAGCAGTCCGACTTATAAAGTCTTTCAGGCTAACTTCAAAACTTGACACGCTTACCCTACAGCACAATATTGGTTCATTTTCTCTCTTCTTAATGGGAATTACTTTGGATTTTGCTCCCAATAGCTGGCTGCTTGTGTGGTCCCATCACTAACTAGACCACACAACACTTGGCAAGCTGCTATGTCACATGATTACTGTGAGGCTGTTGGCAACTAAAGAGTGGGCCATCTTCATTTCTGTCTTTTTCCTTACACCTTGAAGCTTTGGAACTCTCTACCCTCTGTCCTTCCCAGCAACCATGACCTGGTACATTCTAAATAACAGGTTTCTTATTTCCTCCAAAATTTGGGAATACTCTCCTTTGTCTCTTCTTTTTCTCTTTCATTAACCTCTCTATATTTCATTTAAGGCCCAGCCTTGATGTGGACTTTTGTCTATGACTGGAGCCTCCAACATGAAATGAAGAAAAAAATGTAATTCATACCTATGGTGAATAGTAAGTTATTTTATGCCATAGATAGTAGTGGCACTTTACATTTCTGCAACTAATGATCCTTCACAGTTCTGCTAGTGTCAACAAATCACAGTTCCACTAAATAGTAGTGCCACTAGAGAGCTCTGCTAAATAGTTGCAAGAGTTCGAAGCTTTGTTAGATAAAAGAAGGCCCCACTAAATAGTACGGCGCTTTACAACGTACTCCTATAGACGTTAGTAAGGTCCACTAAATTGTACTGAGCTTCACTAAATAATAGTGAACTCCGTTCGATATAACAGATGGTGGTTGTGAGCTCTTTTAAATAGTAGCAAAACTTTCAATATAATAATGACCTCCACTAAATAGTACTCAGATTCTCAAAGAGTACTGAGTTCCACTAAATACTAGTGATACTTCATATCTCTGCTAAATAGTAGTTATATGTCATTCCTCTGCTTAATAGTAGCAATAATTCACAGCTCCATTAAATAGTAGTGATACTTCACATTTGTGCTGAAGAGAATCAGTAATTGAAAGCTTTGCTAGATAGCAGTGATGCTTCGCACTCTGGTAATGACACTTCATATCTTTGCTAAATGGCAGCAATACTTCGAAGCGCTACTAAGTAGTGGTCACATTTCACAACTCTGCAGAATAAAAGCAAGCCCCCTTTAAATAACATCATAATGTGCTCTGGTAAGTATTAGCGAGCACTGGTGGTTGTCTGGGAGTTGTATAAACTTGTGCAGTGATAGGAGAATAGATTAAATACATCATTTGGTTGCTTATGCTTGTGCAGTGCTTATCTTCGTTTAATTTTAGGACAGTTTCAATGCATTATGGTTTATTTGGTTTCCTAAAGTTTTGATATTTTCATTAGGTTTAATTGGGTCTTTTTAGCCCAAAATGGTGTGCTCCTGTTTTTTCTTTTATTTCCTGAGTTATGTGTGCATGTATTTCACTAGATTAAGACAACTTTAATTTTTTTTAAGGGAAATCTCATTTTATTCCTCTTTAAGGCATTCAGCCTTAAATGAGATTTTTATTTTGTTTACCGTAAGCATATTTCCCTTATACAGTGATTTTATAACTATATTTTAGCTATGCTTGCGGGATAATGACCTTGTTGCTCTGCCACGTGAAATTGGTGAGCTTACACGGTTGCGTGAACTGCACCTTCAGGGTAACAGACTGGAAGTTCTACCACCAGAAATTGGTAAGTTTTAGCAGTTTTATTTTGTGAATTCACCCTTTTATTTTTTACAAGGAAGTTAGGTCAACATTAGTTGAATACACTGATATAGATTAACAAGTTTTTGTCTTATACGTACATTGAATTAACAGTTTTTTAAAGTCAAAAGTTAATTAAACCTGGCTTTTCTTTCTTAGTTCTTGTCTTTCTCATTTTTATCCATACTCTGTACATTGTTATTTTACTCATCATTTATTTATGGTAATGTTTATATTAATATTCCATGACTTTTGTGTCATTTCAGTATGATGTTCTCTTCTTTCATTATCCTGCCATTACTTTCAAAGACATCCTTGTCCTTTTCCAATGTTTATTTGTGCTTTCTGTAGGTGCCTTTACATTGCTTTCACCTGATTATGATTACACTGATGATTCTTTCCTTCTTTCTGGTTCTTTTGCTGTAAACTTTCTTTATTGCTTTCCCAAACAAACTTTTATATTCAGCATGTTCTTTCATACAGGTCACCTAGACTTGTTGGGTAACCGTTGTTGTCTTCGTTTGGAGTGTAACCCTTGGGTAGCTATGATAGCTGACCAGCTGCTTCTTGGACCTTCACATGTCATGGACATGTTACGGAATGAATCATACAAATTGTGAGTAGATACTGTTATTGTTTACTAAACTTACTTTAATATGTCAGCATGACATAAACTTAGTGTAATATGTCTGTATGGACATATTAGGGTCACAGGGAGAAAAAAGAGAGAGCCAAAAGAATGTGAACCTTATGTTTAGTTTAGCAGTTTAGCTTAAGTAATTGAAGAGAAAATGTGACTAAGTTTATGGAATACTTTATGAATATAGCTCTGGGCTCTGGAAGAAAATTTATTGATTACGTGCTATATGTAGACGCCTGAATCTTCTTGTTTTTTCATGATGAACATGTTTTAGGTCAGGGTAAATACAACCCCCTTTTTTTCAAAGATGGTACCAGTTATTATCATCCATTCTTGCAAGAATTCATCTGGGAGTTATCATGGCTTATGCTTAGTTAAATCCCTATGAAGGCTTTTGAATTTAACAAGAGATTGCTGAGGAAATCATTTACCATTACATGGATCAAGAAGGTAGTTTTTCTTGGCTCAGTCTAGATTTTGCACCAGAGAACACTTGTTTTTGAGAAGTTGGCATCTACCATAGCCTTTCCCGGAAACCTTTCATTGAAGGAAATCGAGAAATAGGGCCTGTGGCACCTTTCTTCCACCTTTTTACATTAGTTTAGTTGTGGTGGGGCTAACCTGTGTAGTTATGGAGATTACTCCTCTCAGAGACTGTTTCTGGTGCAACTCCAGTTTGGTAGTGGAGGTATAACAATTTTTGTCTTGAAGTCTGATTTTAAAACCTTTTTCTTTATCCCTCCATCTTCATGTGGGTATGCTTTTATGAACATAGGAAATACCACAGAAGAGAGAAATATGGTTTTAAAAGTTCAGTAACCTGTTCTCTCCAAAGTTGATGTCCTAAGAACAGTTTTTCTTGTTTTTCTTGCCCTACTTTTTCAGAAAGTCTTTGCTCTGTACCTTTTGGTACATGTGACTGTTGTAGTTTGTGAATCTTAAGGTTCTGGATAATTAAGAGGCAGAGAGGTGATGATATCAGCCTTGCAGTGGTCACTGATTGGCTTATACTGAACCCTAATTGACCAGTAAAGGCTTCTGTGATTTGAGAATTGATCAAAATGAGCATGCAAAACAGTTTCCTCAGTATTTTATGAGGGTAGGAATGATTCTGATCCAATATTTTTTCTAAGGAGTAACTTGTGCTCACAGAACATTACTTTACATAAACAGAGGAAGTGAAGTCTTTTAGATACCTGGAAATAGACATGGCAGCAATTGGAACCATATTAGTGGAAGTGAGTAGTAGGATGGGTGAGGGGGCAAGTGTTTTGGGAGTGCTGAAGAATGTGTGGAAAGAAAGAACATTATCTAAGAGGGTAAAAATGGGTATATTATATGGACTCAAGGCTTGGGCTATAGGTAAGGCTGTGCGAAGGTGGGTGTATGTGATGGAAATGAAATGTTTGAGGTCAATATGTGGTGTGAGGTGGTGTGATCAAGTAAGCAGTGAAGGGGTAAGATAGAAGTGTGGCAATAAAATGAGTGTGGCTGAAAATGAGCTGAAGAGTGTGTTGAAATGATTTGGACATACAGAGAGACTGAATGAGAAAAGATTGACAAAGAGGCTACATGTGTCAAAAGTGGAGGGAACAAGGAGAATGGGGAGCACAATTTAGAGATAAAAGGATGGAGTGAGAAAAGTTTTAAGCAATTGGGTCCTGAACATACAGGAGGGTGAAAGATGTGTGTGGGATAGGGTATATTGGAATGATGTGGTATACTGGGATCAGACTTGCTATCAGTGGACTGAACCAGGGCATGTGAAGCTTCCGCGGTAAACCATGGAAATGTCTTTGGGGCTGGTTGTGGATAGGGAACTGTGGTTTCATTGCATTACAAATGAGAGATAGAGAATGGATGTGAGCTGATATGGTCTTTCTTCGTTTATTCCTGGTGCTACCTCGCTAATGCAGAAAATGGCAATCAAGTGTGAAAAAAAATCTTCAGATATAAACAGTAACACAAGAAGAATTTTTTCTTTGATTGTAAAATTGACTGTGTTTGTGGCCGCATAAAATCTAGCCCTTTGCCATGAAGATGCTATTACACTTTCTTTGAGGATTTTTGGGTGAATAGAATGCTTGATATTTTTTTTAGCAGTGTTGATAGGTTCCTAGTGACAGCTGTGGATATGTGGAGTCATGCTTCAAATGTGAATTCAAATGAGGGTGCAAAAATATACACCCACAAATGTCGCTTGGTGCAACATACTGTGTTTAGCCACGAATGTGGCTAAGCACAATGAAAGGACAGTTAATTTTTCTTTAGCGAGTTTTTGGTGACTTATGTGTGATATTATTTTTGTATTTTTTTCATTCTGAGTTGTTTGGTTGCTATACTTGACCTCAGCCTTTAGGGCCGCTAGGGTGTGGCCGTCGCTGAGAGGGGTATTCCCCCAGGTGCCACATGTTCCCCAACCACAATGATGATGAAGTGTCTCCCGCATTGTGACGTATCAATGAAGTATATCGTAATTAATAAATTCTACAACAAGTCTGTATGTATTTATGACCGACAAAGTTTATGTTTTGAAAACAACTGATCTCTATGTTTTTCTTTAGATTTGACACCACAGCTTTGCGGTGCTGCCGGCTGGGTCAGCCTGTCAGGTCATTCCTGGGCAGGTCAAGCTATTAATAGACCAAGGCGGGCTTGGTGGAGACCTTAGGAGGCAACGCTGGGGGAATACCCCTCTAAGCGACGGCCACACCTTAGCGGCCTTAAAGGCTGAGTCGAGTATAGTGACATCATACATCAGCTGGGAATTCAAATGAAGGGAGAAAGGTTTAGAGCCATGTAAGTGGCTTGGCACAACATGCTATAGCTGGCTTTTACAGTGGCTCAACACTGAACAGGTTTAGGATTAAGAATGGATAATCTGTTTTTTGCAAAAAGTACACTATGTACTTAAAATTAGGTCACCTACATTGGAGATTTAAAAATGTTATCAGTTTTTTCTGCATTGATAATGTTTCATTTATATATTTTTCAGAAGAGATTAAATGCATTCTGAAATAATAAAAATTCCCACTGTTATATATATTATATTGAGCTTATAAAAAAAAACAGAATATCTACTGTTTTTAAAAGTTACAGTTCTTTGTTTATGGCCAGTTAACCAGTTTCCAAACTACCAGAGTACAACCCCATCTATACCATGTGACTTAACTTTAGTTAGTAACCCTTGGAGTGGAACTTTATCAAATGCTTTTTGAAAATCCAGATAGATGACATCATCTGCTTTACTTTCATCATACATATTGATTATACCAATAAAAAAATCAAGCAGGTTTGTCAGACATGAACGAATTCTTTAAAAACCATGCTGAGAGTCATTTATTAAGTGGTGGTCTGTCACCTACAAGCGTTAAGTTGATTGGACGTTTTACATTAGCAAGCTTTTATTCCTCTGAATCTTTCCCCGTAGCAAATGACTAATTGAAGAGAGTAGTCAAGGGTTTAACTATATATATCTCATTTTTCACTTCTTTCATTGTCTTTAGATAAAACTTATCTGGGCTTGCTGTTTTATTAGTGTTCATTTCATTTAGTACTGATCCTTTATCAGCTCTTATGTTTGCTCGTGTATCGCAAAATGTTTTCCTCTCCTAGCACTGGAATTGGATTCAGGAAATGAACTGTATCTTCAGTTGTAAATAAAGGTGCAAAAAAATAATTTAAAATCTTTGCCATGTCTTCATTGTCATGAACCAAATCACCATTCTCAGTTATTAGAGGACCCATTGACTGGGTAATGACTGTCTTGCATGTGACATACCATAAAACTCCAGGTTTATTTTGCTGTTTTCAGCATTATACTGACATTGACATACAAGTCTCTTATTTTTTTATGCAGACTTACATAATTTTCTGTCAAGCTGGTATTAGTTTCTTTGATACCTGTAAAAACAGCACAACAAACAACATAAACAAATTACACATATATTTATACAAGTGAACATATTCATACTTGCTCACCATCCTCCATTTCCACCACCACCTTGCTCCATAGTAAATAGCAGAAATGAACGAAAGAAAAGAAAAAAATGACATATACAGTCTCCTCTGCTTCCCCTATACCTGATCACCAGCCTCTGCATCCTTACCTGCCAGAGTGGAGTCGAAAGCAGTCCAACTTGTAAACTCTCCCAGGCTAACTTCAAAACTTGACTCTCTGCCATACGTTGCAATGTTGGTTCACATTTCCACTTCTATAGGTATTACTTTGGTTTCTGCTTCCAGAGCTGGCTGCTTGAGTGCCCTTAACACTAGCTAGACCATACATTACTCAGTAATATGCTGTATCACATGATTAATGTGTGACCGTAGGCAACTCAAGGGTGGCTCATTTTGATAATTGTTTCTTCCCCTACACCTCGAAGCTTTGGAACTCTCTAGCCTCTCATGTCTGTCCCAATAATTATGACTTTCCCTAGTCTCTTCTTTTTCCCTCCCATAATCCTCTCTATATTTCAGTTAAGGCCTGGCCTTGATGTGGACTTTTTTTTGGAAAAAAAAAAGTGAATGTGGTTGCAGGATACAGGTGAACCATGGTGGAATATGATGGAAAGTGCCATATTGCTTATGGATCATGATCCTAAGCTGTGTTTGTGTGTAGAGGTAATTGAAAGATGAATATAACCTGTAAGTAAAATTAAGTTAGGCATGATTGAAGTTGTGTGAATCTGGAAAATCAGCTTTGTCATGTAAGATACAGTGTGAGTAGTCCATATGTATGGGGACAGATACATTATGTGGATTAAAGCCCAGTGATTGGATGTAGGGCATGCCCTAGAGATTAATTGTGAAAGGATGCTTTGACTTTTTCCATCCATTAAATTGCAGCTACAACTTATATTTCTTCTCTCTAACAGCGTTTATCAGCGACACATCTCTAGTGCCAGTGAGCCACCACCAAAGAATTTTGAGGCAAAGAATAGAAAGATATCCCGGAAACGTGAGACTGCCTAAGCTGATGCATCGATTGTAAATGCAGTGTACACCAGTGATGTATTTCTTCCCTTCATCAGCATTTATCAGTGACACATAAGTTGAATCAAGCATTAACCAAAGAATTTTAAGGAAGAAAATCGATGGACTTTGAAACAAGAAATTGCCTTATATCTATGCTACTACTAACGTGATGAATGTGGCCTTACACTTAACTATACTTGTAGTAGAGGTTATAACTTGATGTATTTCATCCATCCAGTTAATTATTCTGTTCTGTATCTAACTAGTACAATTTGTGAGTGAGTGTTTATATAAAAACTTTCCATGTAACTAATAAAAGTTTGGTTTGCCAAATGTATGATATTGCATAGAAGTTATAACTTTTTGAGACAATTCATAGAACACCAAGGAAATAATGACAGAAGCTTAATCAGAAGTGATAAGTACTATACAGGATTTGTGAGTATCTTAAATAATGGCATCAGGATGAGCCATGGCATAAAGTACTTACAAAGAGAGAAAATTTCATAAGGGGTGTGCACCTCTACCTTTTCATTCTTCTTATTATTATTATTATTCATGATCGCTTTTTCCTGCGTCAGCGAGGTAGCGCCAGGAAACAGACGAAGAAAGACCCATCCCCCCGCATACACACATATATACATACATGCACATATATATGCACAGTACCTATATATACATACCAACATATATATATACATACCCACATACACATACACATACACATATACACATGTACATATTCACACTTGCTCGCCCCTCTGTTACTCGCGTTAGCGACGTAGCGCTGGGAACAAAGAAAGGCGACATCCGCTCACATCCATTCTCTAGCTGTCATATGTAATCCACCAAACAAACATCCATGGAAAGGTAGGTCCCTGGGGCCTGGCTGGCTGTGGATAGGGAGCTGTGGTTTTGCCGCATATACGGAGCAGGTCTATCATTACTCGAACTATACGTGTAACATCTGATTCTTTTACCCAGTAACGTTGACCTCGACGTGCCAATGAAGGTTGGTACTTCTCTTCATCTGATTCCAAATTTCAGCCAAGGTGTCCTTCCAGGAGACGATCCGATTCCTGACCCAACAGACACCTCAAGTCCACTCCCTGTGCTCGTCTCCGATGCACATCATGCTATTGGGTTCTTCAAACTCCCGGACAAAGTGCAGTTCCTTAACTTCCATCCCTAACTGCATCCAACGAGTATTTCCCTCGCTTTACCTCTTGGTGACTCGGGCAAAACTTTCTCTCCCTCCAAAACTCGTTACCGGAACTCCCTCCACTCGCTAGGTCGGGAGACTGTTGGACGACCCCCGCCAACCATTTACGACAGGTTGTGCTTGAATCCCTTACGTACGAAGTTACGATATGACGGCCTGCCGATCGTCGACCACAGTCCAGCCCGATGGCTTTAGTGTCCACCGCCGCCACTGCCGAGTTGAGGACGCGAGGAGGCACCTGAAGTATTTTGCGCCTCCAGAACACAAGCCGCACGGAGGCGTGCTGGAAATACGTTTGGAAATGAGAGGAAAAACACATAATTTCGGGTCCCCTGACGGAAACTGATTTCAGATACAGAGGGGTTTTGTGTGTGTGTGTGTGTGTGTGTGAGAGAGAGAGAGAGAGAGAGAGAGAGAGAGAGAGAGAGAGAGAGAGAGAGAG
>JAUUDW010004867.1:0-10340 GCA_032361385.1 Panulirus guttatus
CATTGAGATAGAAGTATCAAAATAGTACGTAAACTAATATGGAAAATGCAGCCATAGAGGGTTCTTCACTGCATTACTTTTGATTTAGATGATTATTTGTTACATAGTATGCTGGAGTAGCTTCCATGCTTGCTATCGCTAGCTGTAAGCCCTGCTTAGATATAGCCATATGTTCATCGCAATGCTTTGGACGTGTACAGAGCATTCTTGTGTAAGGCAATGAAGAGTGTAAACGTGTAATATCAGCATGCTCATATTTTTGTGGCTCGACATGAAAAAAATATTGTCTTTGTCTGCAGGTATAAGATATATTCATCGATAACTCTGCTGTCTTATTGGACTGAAGGTTAAGTTGCGATGTTTTTGGTTAAGAATACGCGGCATGATAAAAATTTCGCTGATTTATAAATCATGTAGGAATAATCTCTCTACATCTGAATAAATGTGCTCTTGCTTACATACTTTGAGGCACTTCCATCCATATATCATCTGTTTATTGTTTGAGAATGATGATGGTAGCTCACTGTCGCGTTACACCTAAGTTGATTACGTCATTTTCACGTTGCTGATGGGCATGAAAGCTCATTCTAGCACTATCACAATAATGGTAAAGGACATAGGTCATGCTCAAGAGCGAAGTTCAATTTCCCTTCGCTAGCGAGATGAGGAAGTTATTCTCACATCTGTGCTGAGGCGAACATTACTGGTGTGGTAATGGAGAGGGTCAAAAATCGATCTCACGGTACTAGTGAGAAAGTTAAAGACCTCTCTCATAATTACGAAGATGACTATTGACCTACTTGCAAATAATTGCTAAGGTTATGTAATCAATGTGATGAAGTATCTAATTCACACTTACGCGATGCCGTAAGGTATCATCCCTCTCCTGCTGAGGAGGTTAAATTTCCTCTACGTTACTCACGGTTCGGTTGGTTTGCCCTTATATCACTGGTAATCTTAGATGGGCAGGTCAATCTGTTATTCCTGATGCGGATCGCTTGCCTTTGCACTTCTCTAGTAACGAGCATGTTTTCGCTCCTTCACCGATAAATTAGGCATATGTAAGGTGGATAAGTTACTTTCACATCATTACTCTGGCGGATAGGCTACTTTTACATTGTTGTTGAGCTGGATTGGCAATTTTCGCATTATATCTCAGGTGGATAGATTACTTTTATATTATTGCTCAGGTGGTAAGATTACTTTCACATCATTGCTCAAGGGGATAGGTCCCTCATTCATTATTGCCACGACGTGTAGTTAGTTTTCATAATACCATGAAGGAAAAGAGGTCACTATTGTTGATTATTCTGCTGATACAGGCATGACCATAACACTTTCCTGGCGCGGCCTTCAACCCACTATCTAGTGACTGTAAAGTGGATGGCTCTTCATGAAGTTACTGTTGAGAGAGATAATACTTAACAACAGCTGAAGGAGACCAGAAACAAATCATTTATAAAGTAAGTCACTTGCATATCAACAGCTCAAGTGGGAAGTCCACTCCAGTACTACTGAGGTGGGTAAATTCACCCCCTCCCACCCGCGTCTGCTGGGGAAGATAAACCACTCAAATGCAGGTAGGCCACTCTCCCATAACTGCTAAGATGGTAAGTAACTCATGCTGTATCTGTCACTATCAATGAAATCAGACGAGTGAGGCTTGAAGTAGTTTGTAAGAGTAACTCATATAGATAACGAGGCAGTTACATCATTCTTACCTACCAGTTAGGACGGTAAGGTCACTCATACATTACGCCTTTACCATGATGACGTCAACAGCTGCGTCAGTCGTCATGGTGCGTGACGGTGGTGGTGGTGAGCGACGATCCAGCCTTCCTCGCCGCCTTCGCCCACTGGTCCCTCAAGGGCCGCCTCCTGGTGTGGTCGACCAGGCTCCTCGTCGTCACCCGCCTGCCGCCCTCTGGGCTGCAGTATTTGCACAAGACTGTATCTATGATGAATGCCATGTTGGCCATCGTAGACGATTCAACAAATTTCTTCAGGTGATAAAAAGTGCGCTAAGTACTTTACTCTTAATATAAACTGTAAATATCAAAGACTGTGTACACCTCACGTAAGTCTTAGTTGTTTTGAAGTGTAAGTGAAGAAAAAATTAAGCGCTGCATATTTTATCCCGCTGCAGGTGTAGTATGTATGTGCAGCTTCCGTATCTACCTCCAGCCACTCCGGCACTCCGGGTTGCCAACTGGACGCCCCAACAAGGCATTGCTCTCACCTCCCACCTCCCGCTCTTCCCTGACAAATTCTCCAAGTATGTCTGACAGGAATCTGTCGTGGATCGAACTATGATTCTTTCATAAGTTTTGTAAAATGAATAATTTCCATATAATAACCAGATTCCTTTAAGCTCATTTTCCACTTAAGTAAACATGCTTTACAGGTGAATGAAACCTTGTTTTGATTTCCTTTTTTTTTTTTTCCTTATCAAATTGATCGAAAATCTATCTTGGATATATGACATTTCTTCATGTTAGCTAAGACGGCATGGGTAACTGAATGCCCTGATAAAGGCCACCTCATTTACGTTATATATACACATACCATAGCCTAAGCCAAGTATCCATTTTACTGACCAGTCACCAGGGGAAGATGAACAGCTGGCTTGACTGCGGACTGACTGTTGAAACTAGGCGGCCCATGAATGCGTCGGGATCAGTAATGCTAACCGCTACGCCTAAGTCCTCTTTAGAGGTTATGTATATCAAGTTTTATATTTTTCATATTTGATAGCCGTGTCCTGCGTTAGCATACAAGGGCCCAGAACAGACGAATAAAGGCCGCATTCACTCACATCCATTATCTAACTGTCATGGGTAATTCATGGTTTATTACAGCCGCTTTACATGCCCTGATTAAGTCCAATGAGAGTACGTCGACCCCGGCATAGCACATTGATCCAATTCACTCTATCCTGTGCACACCATTTATTCTCCTGCATGTTCAGGCCCGGATCATTCAAAATCATTTTCTCTCCATCGTTCCACCTCCAATTTGGTCTCCCACATCTCGTTGTTCCCTCCACTTCTGACACATATCCTCTTTGTCATCCTTTCCTCACTCATTCTCTCCCTATGTCCGAACCATTTCAACACACCCTCTTCTACTCTCTCAACGGCACCCTTTTTATTACCACACATTTCTCTTACCCTTCATTACTTACGCGATCAAACCTCACAGACAAGTAACATCATTCTCCTATGCCAACATGACCATTGTGATTAGGCGTTACCGACCCCTCTCTTGTTTGTGGTTGCGCAGAGAATGAAAAGTCACCATCGGCGAGGCTGTATCACTGCAGTAAAATCTCGTCCAAGAACTTCTCTCTCTCTCCAACAGTGATTGTCATTTTGATAAGTTACCCATGTTCGGATATACTGAATACCATGCCATATACTATAACAGTCATTCTCTGTTCCTTGTAACTCTTGAAATTCAACCCTCACCTGATACAAGTTGGTCTTATGAGGTCAAACTAACAAGAAACATCCGTTGCTTAATAACAAACAGCCGGGCATTCCTAGAGGATGTATCATAATTTACGTAAGGAAATCCATGGATTATCATGTAAGTCAGAATTCACGATTATAGTGAAATTAATTGAATCGTTCTTCATTAAGGAGAGAAAAAAAATCGACGAAAATACCCGCTCCGAAGGCAAGATCTAATGATAAAAAGTGATAAGAATCAGTTTATGAAAAGATTTTAAATCCTCCTTCAATAAGACATGACCTTGAACTCTGTCCATATTCTTCACGAATATGATAACGACGATAAAAGGGAGGATTTTACGGGACCAATTCTTCCCTTACCAAGTCTTCCCGAGCGCCTAATCCGCCCACCAACAGCAACAAAAGCTTATGCTACCGTCACCGATCATTTCTGATGTACAGGTACGGAAAATGGGATCTGTTTTAGTGCATGGGAACCCTAGAGTACTTCAAGCATTTAGCGTCAGCTAAACGTTCACAGTTCTGCCTAAAACCATATATGGAAATAAACCATGGAATCATCAGCGAAGTAAGTATTCGATCATTTGTATATATTCTCAAATTTTCCGGTTGGCAGCTGTCTGATGATCATGTACCCATCGAGTCCTCATTTATTGCCATTTTGTGAACAACCATACCCATAGTTACGGAGATAGTGTTCAAGATGAAGCATGAGAGTTAAAGGCAAAACAATTTTCCAAACCTTACATAACCCTAGATATTGTAAAATCTATTCCAGAAACGAAGCAACAGTAGCGGAATGTATCTGAGCGGTCGCTATTACAAAGTGAGAAATTCAAATGATATCATGATGTACTGACTGCTGCTCTCTATCTTCAGCTCGCTAAATGTATGTTCTTTCAAACCAGCTTGAGAGACACTGATTGCAGTGGAAAATGGCATTTCAGTCAAGAGAGAGAAACTATAAAAGTAATCATTCTGTCCTCCCTCAGAGGATAAAGAAATCGTTGATTCATCTCCAATCACCATTGCTCTTAACGAGCATTACCATAATATTATTTTCCTTATTTTCTTCTTTTTTTATTGAAGGCTCCAGTCATGGACAGAAGTCCACATCAAGGCCGGGCCTTAATTGAAATATAGAGAGAATTATGCAACGGAAAAAGAAAAAACATGGGCAAATATTTACGAATCTCTGAGAAAGTGAAAAACCTGTCATTTAAGATGTGCCAGGTTATAGTTATTGGGAAAGATATGGGAAGGTAGAGAGTTCCAATTCTTCGACCTGTAGGGAAAAAAGCAGTTATCAAAATGGCACACCCTTGAGTTGTCGATGGCCACACAATTCCGTGGTCTAGCTAGTAGTGGGGACACACAAGCAGCCAGCTCTCGTGAGCAAAAGCCAAAGTAATACCTATAGAGGAGGGAAAGTGAACCAACATTGCGGCGTAGGGCAAGGGGGTCAAGTTTGGAAGGTAGCCTGGGAGAGTTTATAAGTCGGATCGCTTTCGACTCAATTCTGTCAAGTAAGGAAACAGTGCTAGAACCTCCTAGCTCACTCGTTTCTGTATACCAGCCCACCGTACATACAGTATATATACCCATCTGAAACCATACTTCTCATACAAACACGAGTCTTACACTCCCCTTTTAGGCTCTAGACGTCATCCATCACTGCAACAACAGTACATCTCAATATCCTTCATGCCCACGATGCATCTACAACGATGAATTATCCTAACTCCCTCTGCTCAGTTGCCCTCACACGCTCCCACAGATACACACACACACACATACACACACACACACACACACACACACACACACACACAATCATCCCTATGTACCCCCTTCTCTTATGACGGTCAAGCGTCGGTTATGGTCAATTCATGCGTATTTGTACAGGACGAAGAGCGAGGGAGGAACGTGGTAGTTCCCTGCCTGCCCCTTACAACCCTCCTGCTGGCCGCCAATATGACTTCCATCGACCTCCTTACCTCAGCCACTGGCGTTGACAAGGACGAGGAACGCCTTCAAGACGTCCTCCGTAGCAACCACTTCGATATCAAGGTAGAGATGCTCGCCTCTCGTATATCAGTCTCTTCATTAACACTCCTGTTACTTGGATACAACATCTCTCTTTCTTGTCTATAGTAAACTCCGTAGAACATATGTACTTCCTTCCGATGATCACTTCCCAGCCACTATCTGCACACAGGAGTCAAGTCTTATCACTGCTGTATACACTCATCTGCCACGTTCCTTTCCCCCAGACACTGTTGATTCACTACCCTACTGGACGCTTGTTCGACGACCCCTTCCCATACATCCCTGGGTACGTACTGGACATGCAGCACTCGACGCTCCTCGTCAAACTTTACGTCAAGAGGTCCCACTGCAAGCTGATCAGTAGAAACGAGTGTAAGAAAATCCACCATTATGACGCAGAGGATGCTTGTCTCAAGTACTTCTGTTTAGATTTCTTAACTGTGCGGTCTACTCGAGGCCGCCGGCAAAAGAACTCTGTGCGGTAGACGGATGGCGGTGACTGGCCAACCCTGACAGTGTTACAGACCAGCGCGACAAGAGAACAGCGGCGGGCGCAGCTGGGGACGTCGAGTGTAACACTATCAGGACGAGACACATTTAAGAAATATGGCCCAGCCTTATTCAGTTGTTCATATTTTGGAAAACTTCTACGTACAAGAACGGATTCAGTCACAGAATTTTTTTTTAAAGATGTTATACAAATGTATTACTATAAAGTATATCCTTTTCAGCAATCCTAATTTGCAGCAAATCGAGATTCAAGATTTCCTGCTTATGTACGCTATCTTCCTAGTACCAGGAGGGTTGACTGACGCTTCTGGCCAGTAGGCCTGCCTCTATTAAAGATTCAAAACGCGCTTGAGCACGTCTTTTACACTCCCTTACGATGTTTAGTCATTTTCAATTGGGAGCGTCATATTTGCCGTAGTGTTTCGACAGGTTGGCTGAAGGCAGACAGCCTCAGCTGGTCCTTGCGGAAGTCGAGGACAGGTGTTCAGCCACTAATGATCCGAACCAGCTGCTTCAGACTTCCTAACTGTGGCGTGATTGGCATACCGCGCTCCTGTAATGTCCTTTAAATTCATATCCTCAGTAACTCTTTTGGAGATTACAACCAAAACCTTCTAATGTCACCCCTGCGATACTTCTGTAGTTTATTCTAGAACTTGGGTCTCAGCAGCCTCGCAACCTTTGCAGGTGGTACGTGAAGGTCTGCTTTTCGCCACAGTTTAAATGTTAAGTGAAATCTCTGACAGGTTTTATTCCACAGCCCAATGAACTCATCTCGGGAAGTCTCAAGATTCATTCTCACTCGGGATGGTCTCCACTCCATCCCCAACATCAGGCTCTCCTACTTGACGCCAAAACCACCATATCCCTTCCCTTACGTCATAACTTGGATACTGAAGTCTATTTTCTATTATTCCCACGTTCAAGACAGATCGTTATCTTCTTACATTTTGTCAACAGTCTTACTGGTCAAGGCCGGCTCCTCAAGGACATGTATCGTAATAAAACCTTCATAAACTTCAAAAAAAACACTAATTATGAAATATCGCTTGCTTTTACTTAAGTTTTCATTCATGAGTTACTAAGACAACGTGCGAGTAACTAGAATTATGTATACCAGCCACTTGTTTGTACGAGACTCATCAAGCCTCCGACATACCTCGACCCGCTGAGGACGTACGAAAAAAAATCTTGCTTGTTTGTCGTTTCCCGTGTAAGTAAGATAGCGCCAGGAAGACGAAAAAGGACCTCACTCGCTCCTCTTGCTGTCGTGTAATACACCGAAACTATGGTCTTATCCACACCTGAGCCCCATAGACCATTTTGAAGACCAACCCGGCTGCTTCAAATGCCCTATTTTGGTTCAATGAAGGCACGTCACCCCCTGTATAACACATCACTCCCATTTATTCTATCCCGCGCGCACGTTTCATCCTTCTGCATGCTTAGGCCCCTGTCCTTCCATCTCTAATCTGGTCTCCTCATTCTCTTGTTCCCTCACTTCTGACACATTTATCCTTTTTGTCAACCTCTCCTCACCCTATGTCCAACCTATTTCATCCCACTTTCTCAGCTCTCTCGACCATATTCTTATCACCATACCACTTTTCTCTTACCCTATTATTTCTTTCTCGATCAGTTCTCATCACACCACTTAAAGTCTTCAGATATTTCACTTTTAACACATTCATCCACTTCAGCCTATGACTCGAATCCATGCAGCATCGTCCTTTGCTCGTAGAACCGTCGTCCCCCAAACCAAAGCCTCTATAGTTCCTTTCGCTGTCACGTCCACTCCCAGCTATCTGAAACACTTCACTTTTTGTTCTCTCCATTCAAACTCACAGCCCTGCTAACCTGTCTCCTTACACCTTGCTTTTAAAGTTTACTCTTAACTTTCTCCTTTCACACATCTCTAATACTCAGCCCACAGCTTCTGCGTTTTCTCACTTAGATCTACCACCAGCAACGGTTCATCAGCCAACATGGGCCACGTTCCAGACCTCCTGACTAACTACCTCCCTGCCCACCTCTTCTCGTTTATTCCACGAGTGTTAGGTTACCTTTGAAGAGGTTTTATCATTGGGATTAGTTTCATCTAAGGAATTCACATTTCCCTCACTAAAAATAGCGTAGCCTTGAGCCGCAAAAGCCTTTGGAAAAGGGTCTTGAATACTCGACAAAAATTGGTCTGGAGGTGGAAGGATGGAGTGAAAGGGATTTTAAGCGGTCGGGGCCTGAACATGCAGGAGGGTGAAAGGCATGCACGGAATAGAGTGAAATGGAATGATGTGGTATACCAGGGTCGAAGTGCTGTCAATGGAATGAACCAGGGCATGTGAAGCGTCTGGGGTAAACCATGGAAAGGTATATGGGGCCTGGATGTGGATACGGAACTGTGGTTTCGGTGCATTACACATGAAACTGAGTGTGAGCACATGTGGCCTTTCCATCTGTTTCCTGGCGCTACCTTCCTGATGCAGAGGGTGGTGATGCTATTTCCTGTGGGGCGGGGTGGCATTGGAAAATACATGAAAGCAAGCTAGTATGAATATGTACATGTGTATATGTGTATATGCAAGTGCATGTATATCTATGTATATATGTATATGTTTGTATGTATATGTATGTATTGTGCATATATGTGCATGTATGTATATATATGTGTATGTGAGTGAATGAATCTTTCTTCATCCGCTTCCATCCACTGATGGCACTCTGACTCCAGTACACCACATCATTTCAATTCACTGTATTCCGTGCATGCCCTTCACTCTCTTGCATGTTCAGGCCCCAATCACTCAAAATCTTTTTCACACCATCCTTCCATCTCCAATTTGGTGTCCCAGTTCTCCTTGTCATTATTTAAGAACAAATGAACAACAGCTCCATTTGCTCACATTCACACTCTAACTGTTATGTTTAATGCATCAAAGTCAGGGCCCACCATCCCCTGACTGGTTCATGTGCTCAGATTCAGCCTATTGATAGCATGTCAACCCTTATACTACATCATTCCAGTTTGTTCTATTGCATATCTGCTTTACACCCTACTGAATGTTTAGGCCCCAATAACTTCATGTGTCTTTCTCTTCATCCTTCCCTTTCCTTCTCAGTCAACCCTCCCCTTTGCTCTCTCCAATTCTGACTCATGGTGAAACAGTTTCAGGGCAACTGTCAGCGGAATTAATCGCAGTCTGCTTACTACCACACATCTCGCTTACGCTGTCCTTCCTTATATGATCAGCCTGTCTTACACCACATACTGTCCTCATTCCATTCCCATCACATTTACATTCTTTTATTTTTTCATTCAGGACCCAAAACTCAAATCTGTATAACAATGTTACGACTACTTTACCTTCAAACCTAACCATCTTTGTCCTAATGGAGAGGGACCTCATGCCATATTCTCCTCAAAACCACATATTGTCCACATTCCATTCCCAACAAGACTATCTTCTATTCTTTTGCATTCAGAATCCAAAACTCACATCTGTACAACATTGCTAGGACTACTCTACCTTCAAACCAACCATCTTTGTCTTGATGGGCAAAGACCTCATTCTGTGTACTCCTCAGTGTATTCCTTAGTGCACCCAGGATCTTAGCCTCTCTCCTACCCTAAGACACCCCAGCCTATGTGGTTCCATTTGCTGCCAATTCCACTTCAAGGCATCTAAAGCACTCCACTTTGTCCAAGTCTTCTGCATTCAGACTTACTTTCAAACCTTCCAGTCTCATCTCCCTCTGACATCTCATTATGTCACACTGTTAATATTCACCTTTAACTTTTTTATTGAGCACACTCTTCCATATTTAGACACCTGCTTTTGGGGTTTCTCTTTTAAGTATGTCAGCATGGCTGCATCATCTGCAAACAGCGACTGACTCACTTTCCAGGCCCCCCACCACCACCCCTACTGTACTGTAGACCTGCTCATCACTCTAAAGCCCTTGCACTTACCTCCCTCACCACCCTGTCCATATAAAGAATGAACAACCACAGTGACTTTACACATCCTTACCAAAGACCTACCTTTACTTGGAACCACTCAACCTCCTCTCTTCATACTTGCACACATGAATTATTCCTCTGATACAAACTCCTCACAGCATTTGATAACTTTTCATTTATGCTGCATATATGCAGCTTCTGAAAGGATTTTTTGTCAACCCTATTGAATGCTTTTCGCAGATCCATCAATACCTTATACCAGTGTGGTCCAACTTCGACACTATGGGCCACTTCAACACTAAACTTCTAAGTTGAGGGCCACAAATTAAATTTAAATTATGTATAATTGT
>JAUUDW010004878.1:0-10340 GCA_032361385.1 Panulirus guttatus
CGGACTAATATAGGGAAGGGGTGTTCCTTAATGCTGAAAGTTCTTTAAATCGAATGTAACCATTTTTTGATACAATATACAATATACAGTAACACACGCTTTCTTTTAACTCCTCTATCACTTGATGCCATTTTGCATTGTAGGGACTGCAAAATTATTTAATAAATAAAGTCACAATTCTCTGTATACACCCTGACCGTACGGTATATCTACGTGGCGTACTCTCCTGCTCAGGTGTTTTGCTCTTCGTTAAAGAAAATCATCTTTGACAGGGAATAGTGCAGACCGGAACTGGCGCGGGAGCTGATGAGCCCACTCGCGTCGGGGAGAGCAGTGACCCTACGACGGCTGGCGAGGATGCCGTAGGAGATGCCGAGGCCACGGGAGGAGATGCCGAGGCCACGGGAGGAGATGCCGAGGCCACGGGAGGAGATGCCGAGGCCAGCGGAGGCGCTGCCGAGGACAACGCGGCTAGCGAAGCAGGTGAGCCCTCCGTCACGACCACTCAGGCAACTGTCGAAGCTGCCGAAGCCACCGAGACCCCCACCACGACGCCTGAGGCCACTGTGGACCAGCCCGAAGTGGAGGAACCAGGTGAGAGAGGGGGGAGGACTGAAGAAGTGTGGAGGAACCAGGTGAGAGAAAGAGAGAGGGAGGGATGGAGAGGTGTGAAGGAACCCTGTTAGAGAGAGAGAGAGAGAGAGGGGGCTGGAGAGGTGCGGAGGAGCCAGGTGTGAGAGAGAGAGAGAGAGAGAGAGAGAGTTTGGAATGGAGAGGTGAGATGAGGAGAGTGATGGAAGGAAGAGGAGGGAAGAGTATGAGGAAAACTAAACGTGGGATGAAGCACAGCCTGACGAAGGAGAGAGAGAGAGAGAGAGAGGAACCTCAGGGATGGTCACAGACCCACATCGTGTTGCCTGGTAACGATCAAGGCCCCAACTTTCTTGTGTAACGCAGGGGTCACTGTGCGACCTTCACTGTAACGTGGAAGTCGCTGTACTGAAGTTACAGTAATGTAAGAGTCACTGTAATGTGTTAGGTATGTGGGATGGGGTTCTTCACCGGCCCTCAGGAAGGGAAGGTCACCTCACCTCCTCATGTCCCCCGACAGAGACGACGACGGTGAATAAGAAGACGCAGAAGGCGGTGGAGAAGTACAACGCGGCGGTGGGCCAGATCCTGAAGATCCTGTCTCCACGGCTGCTCAAGGCGGAGGGCTTCCCTCTCAACGTGGACGAGGCGTAAGTTGACATGATATTAAAAAGAAAAGATAAATTTGTAAATGTCGGGGGAAAAAGATTATTTTGTAGATGTCAGGGGAAATATGTTAATTTGTAAACGTCAGGGAAAAAAGATCATTTTGTAAATGTCATGGGAAAAAAATTATTTTGTGAATGTCAGGGTAAGAATACTATTTCTAAATGTCAGGGACGTAAATTTATCACTTCAAAAACAATTCACTTGTTATCACACCAGAAAATGCTCAAATGGTCTACTTATGTTTCCTTATGCATCGATAGTGTCAAAAATGTTTTCCACATGCCCACGGGGCGGACTGGGTACCTGGGCAGCGGGCCCAGGCCCTCAAGGCAGGGGCCCGCAGCTAAGCCCACTATAACCAAAGGGACCAGGGCCCCAGGTTACTACTAGTTCGCCCCAGCACATGACCCACCGTCTTGTTCGAGCGGTGGTCAAAAAAAAAGAATTGAAAGAATTTTTTCCCCCTTACTAGGACACTCACTGCTTTGGATGCCACTGACGACCCAGCCCCGGCCCCAGAGCCGGAACCGGAACCCGAGCCCGGCAGGACACGTGCCAAGAAGAGGAAGAAGAACATGAACAAGAGGAAGAGGAAGAACAAGAAGAATAAGAAGATGAAGAACAAGAACAAACAGGAGGAGGAAGGCGGGGCCTCGGAGACGATCCCGAAGATAACGGGCGCGAAGAAGAAGAACAAGGCCAAGAACAAGAACAAGGGCCGACGCAACAAGAACATGAAAAACCGCAACAAGAACAAGAAGAACAAAGGCCGGAAGGACGAAGAGGAGAAAGAGGACGGGGCGATGACGCTCGAAGGGGAGGAGCAGACGAGGGAAGGCAGAGGCCTCGAGGAAGAGGACCAGGAAGAGAGGGAGGCGGCGCAGGTGGAGGAGGAGGTAGGTACCACCAGAGACTCAAAGGCCGTCGCCAACACCTTCGTCAGTACCTAACACAGACCCACACAGACCCAAGGCCCAACCGGAGGTGGTCTGCCCTTATCAAACACTGCGTACAAAAACATAATGCTGGAGGTTCAGTCTTTCCAAGGGGTCTGGCTAGATGACCACCTGCTATGTGGTTGATTGACGTCCTAGGTGTTGAGCCGCTTGGGAACCTGTCTGGGTCAGAAGACCCACTAACATAGACCCCCCCACCACAGACCCCTCACCATAGACCTCCCCCCCACCATCCGACTTGTAGCCAGTGTGTGGGAGAAGGGGGTGGTTAACTCAGCGAAGCCCAGCGCACGAGAGGCATGGGTGACGTGAATCTCTTGATTCTAAAAGTACATCACAGGACATATTGACCTATGGCTGTAATAGAGGGGTACAGTCATATTCTGACCCAGGGCTGTGACACAGGTGTTACAGTCGTAAAATATTTTGACACACGACTGTAACATTGAGTTACAGTCATATCATACCTCAGAACTGTAACAGGGAGGCACTACCTTAAGATATTTTGAGTCAGAACTGTAACAGAGAGGTACTATCGTATGATATCTTGACACAGGTCTTCAAGGGGTACAATCTGAAGTTATCTTGACTCACGACTGTAACAGACGGAGTCCAATCGTAAGTTATCTTGATGGGCAAAAGCAAAAATCGTTCGCCGGAAGCCAGTTATCTCCCACTGGAACGACAGTTCAGAGGAGCAGTGTGAATCTCTCTAACCGGACCGTACTATAAGGGTATAAATACATAAATTATCACAAAAGATATGGCAAAGAAATTGCTATAAGTTAACTCTGGAGAGATACGACCGAGTGCCTTCCTCAGAAACGATTCGAGCCGATGGTCACACGGCACTGAACACTTTAATCAAATCGAGAGCATCGTAAGGAGGTTTCAACCCTTAGCTTGGCGCACCATAATGTCAGGGCTTTACAACGGGGCTCACTCCTGCCAGCGAACAGTGCCATCTGGCGAGCAGTTCATAACACTAAGACTCGAGAGAGAGGGGGGGGGGGTTGGTTACGTCAGAATAAATCACAATCTAACTTGGCTGTGTCAGAATACAATGCAATCCAACTTGGTTATGTCAGATTATATTACAATACAACTAATTTCAACCAGCATATATCACAATCTAACTTTGTTATACCAGCATACACCAAAAACTAACGTGGTTACATTAGCAAATATCACAATATACTAAGTTATATCAGAATTTATCATAATCTAACTTGGTTATATCAGCATATATCACACTCTAACTTAGTTATACCAGCAAATCTAACTTGGTTATATCAGCATATATCACAACCTAACTTGCTTATACCAACATATATCACAATTCATTTTGGTTATATCTGTATATATCATAGTGTGACTTGGTAATATCAGCATATATCACAATTTATATTGGTTATATCAGCATATATCACAGTGTGACTTGGTTATATCAGTATATGTCACAGTGTGATTTGGTTATATTAGTACATATCACAGTGTAATTTGGTTATATCAGCACATATCATATTTCATATTGGTTATATCAGAATACATCATAACTTGGTTATATCAGCATATATCAGGATGACTTGCTTATATCAGCATATATCACAATCTAACTTGGTTATACCCGCACATATCGCAATGTGAGTTGGCTATACCACCATATCTAAAGGATGTGACACACGAGGTTATACCAGCAGGTCTGGTATGAGGGTCGCATTCCTGTCTGTCTCTTATCTCATTCTGAATTAACCCGACCCATGACAGGAAGCGGCAGCCGACAGTGGACAGAACGAGAAGGGTAAATCGGACAAAAAGAGCAAGAAGAAGAAGAAGAACAAGAACAAGAGGGGGAAGAAGGGAGGCAAGAAGAACAAGAAGAAGAACAAGAGCAACAAGGCAGGCAAGAAGAACAAGAAGAACAAGAAGGACTCCAAGGGTCGCTCAGACATGCCGGGCGCTGAGGAGAAGGAAGAGTGAGTGAGAGCAGCGACTTGTCGTCAGAGAGAGAGTCTCTCTCTCTTTCTCTCTCTCTCTCCTCTCTTTCTGTCTGTCTGTCTGTCTGTCTGTGTCTAATTTCTCTCTCTCTCTCTCTCTCTATCTATCTATCTATCTATCTATCTATCTATCTCTCTCTCATGGGGGATACGCACGTTCCGGGGTCACTGTCTCGTAACTCCTTCAGATATCGTCAGTTTCCGATGTGGAGAAAAGATACGCCACTCGCTACCCACTCCCCTCTTGCCTGCCTACAGCTAACGTGTATTAACAGCCTGATTGATCACCGAGTTTTTTTTTGACAGTAGTGGTGTAGAAATGGGTTTCACAGCATTAGATAATTGGGTCAATATTTGTACATGGGAAAAAGGTTGGTGAAGAAAGATCTTGCGATCAACATATGACCAGGTTCTCTGCTGCAGGACAGTGATGGTATCCTAAATCACTAATCTATATAGATGGAGAGGATTATAGTAAAACAGAAGGCTCCTTCCCGTCCATTCCTATAGATGGAAATAGGACAGTAAAGCAGAAGGTTCCTCCCCACCAACCACTGTAGGCAGAGACAGGATAGAAGTAATTAATCTTGCAGCAGCAGCAGCAGCAGTAGTAGCAGTAGTAGTAGTAGCAGTAGTAGTAGTAGTAGTAGTAGTAGCAGAAGTAGTAGAAGTAGTAATAGTAGTAGTAGTAGTTGCAGTCGTTGTAGTAGTAGTAGTAGTCGCAGTCGTTGTAGTAGTAGTAACAGTAATAGTAGCAGTAGTAGTAGTAACATTAATAGTAGTAATAGTAGTAGCATTAATAGTAGTAGTAGCAGTAGTAGTAGTAGTAGTAGTAGCAGTAGCAATAGTAATAGTAGTAGCAATAGTAGTAGTAGTAGTAGTAGTAGTAATAGTAGTATTCGTATTAGTAGTAGTAGTAGCAGTAGTAGTAGTAGTAATCGCAGTCGTAGTAGTAGTAGTAGCAGCAGTAGTAGTAATAGTAGTAGTAGTAGTAGTAGTAGTAGTAGTAGTAGTAGTAGTAGTCGTAGTACTAGAAGTAGTAGTAGCAATAGTAGTACAACTAGTAGTAGTAGTAGTAGTAGCAATAGTAGTAGCAGCAGTAGTAGTAGTAGTAGCAGTAGCAGCAGGATCGTCCTAATAGTCCTGGTGCGTCTCCCCACAGGCTGGGGCCAGTGTTGCCAACGCAGGAAGAGGTGGCCGCCAGCAACGCACTGCTCGTTGGCTTCACTAAGGTGACCCACGAAGGTGACGTCACCGTTGACTTCTCCGGCAACCACCCTCAGGTAGGTGACGCCTCTTCCCCCTGGGTGAAGAGCCCCTCACCGTGCACTGGCTGGACGGCCCCACATAATTACCATACCTGAACTCATCTCTTGAATATAAACGTAATGAAAATGGAGTGACGTATATATACACACAGCCAAAAAAGTTTCTTCCCTCATGGGTTCGATGAATTTCGAAATGATCAATACGAATCGCTTTGTCTCAGTAGGGTTGCTAAGCGAAGCGCAACTGTGAGATAAATATACTAATAATTATGGGAGCCCCAGTGTATAATTATTGACATCGAAATATCAAATCAATATATCATTTATTATGATAAACGACAGGAAATTATCACGAGCAATCGATATATTAAGATATGAAGGGAAGGCTACCAATGCGGGGCCAGGCCATTTCTCAAAATCCTTCGTCCGTGGTGTCATATTGTTTCACACAAGAAGTGGTAAGATACTTTTTTTACCGTGTGTACATCCTCACGCATCACCTCATCTCACATAGCTCTCCACTGCCCTCCAACGACTGATTCCCTTTCCCATCAAATCCTCCTACAATACGATCTCCTCACTAAACCCTCCCACAGAAAATCCTCACCTTTTTATTTTTTTCTTTTAACCACATCTTTACCACAATCTTTCCAGCCTCATCACATGACAGTCCTCCTACCATTCCACCACACTGCTGCTAAACTAACCCCATCCTCCATGCCACACACTTACACACACACACTTACACACACCATTCATCCTCATCATCATCACCTAAGCTCCAGTCGCCTCACTGATCCTAAAACACTGTTCGTTCCTTCTTCTTCCTCCTCATCCTCCTCCTGCTACGGCTGCAGTTCGAGGCGAAGCTGTTGGTCGGTCCGCTGTCGGTGCAGCTCGCCGACAGGAGACGCGCCCTTACGAAGTCCCAGGTCACCGCCACCCTGACCGCCCAGGCCAGGTTCAGGGTCAAGTCGGTAAGTCGTTTTCTTTCCATCATTTCCTGTTTACAGTCGTGAAAGTCATCGACATTTTTAAGTCATGTGAGAAAATAATCCGGTTTTAATCTGTGTAGACTTAAGGATGTTGACCAGCTACTGTACAAAGGGATACATTACTTATCTAGAATACGACACATATACATACATATACCCCATTCCCACCAACCAGACATACACCGATCAGAAACCACACTCCCCAGGCATACACGAGTCATACTTTCTCGCTTACGTTCTGGACATTACCCTTCACTACAAACACCGCGTCGACACATCCCAAGACCCTTCAAGCCCACGATGCAACTACCATAAAGAAGACATCGAGAACTTACTACTCAATTGCTCTGCACTCTCTGCACATAGACACACACACACCACAACACTTTATGACCTATGTTCCTGACCGGTGGACGTGGCCAGCTTCCTGAGTGCTGCAGGAATGCAGGAACCTTATATAAAAGGATAGAAGGGACTCCTGAGCAGGAAGTGAGTAAAGAGAGAGAGAGAGAGAGAGAGAGAGAGAGAGAGAGAGAGAGAGAGAGAGAGAGAGTGTGTGTGTGTGTGTGTGTGTGTTTTCCCCTGATGCTAGGCAAGACCCCCGCCCCACCCACCTGACGCCACCATCCCCCTCCTTCAGGTCCGTGGGCGAGACAGGATCAAGCTGATGCAGGTGGACGTGACTGGCCTGGAACCCGGCCACGTCAAGGTGACTCGCTCAGACCTCACCCTGGAACCCCAGCTGGTGTCCGCCGCCCAAGACCAGGTTCGTACGACTCCCTCCTCCTTCCTTCCTCCTCCCCTCAGTGGGTCAATGTCGTCCTCTGGTGAGGAGTCGTCCAGTTCCCTTCTTTGATTCCTGGTTGGGGTTCCTTTCTGGCTAAGGTCGTCTTTGGCTAGGGTTGTCTTTAAATGGGGTTGTCTTTAACTAGAGTTGTCTTTAACTGGGGTTGTCTTTGGCTAGGATTTGTCTTTAACTATGGTTATCTTTAACAAGGATCTGTCTTTAACTAAGACTTGTATTTAAGTAAGACT
This sequence comes from Panulirus guttatus, assembly GCA_032361385.1. Lineage (NCBI taxonomy): Eukaryota > Metazoa > Arthropoda > Malacostraca > Decapoda > Palinuridae > Panulirus > Panulirus guttatus. The sequence continues at coordinate 7,512 of JAUUDW010004878.1, forward strand.
TGTCTTTAACTAGGGTTGGCATTAACAAGGGTTTGTCTTTAACTAGGGTTGTCTTTAAAAAGGGTTTGTCTTTAGGGTTGTCTTTAACTAGGGTTGTCATTAACAAGGGGTTGTCTTTAGGGTTATCTTTAAGTAAGGTTGTCTTTAACTAGGGTTTGTCTTTAACTAGGGCTGTCTTTAACTAGGGTTGTCTTCGGTTAAGGTTATTTTCAGTCAGGGTTGTTCCTTACCCTTGCCTAAATTTTGATTAGGGTAGTCCAGGGCTTAGTTATCTTTTTGGTTAAGGTTATCTTCTAGCTGAAGTGGTCCCTAAATAAAAGTCGTCTCTTGATTTGGGTCGTCACTCTGCTAAGGGGTCATCCCTTAGCGCCAGGGTTATCTCTTAACCACAGTAATCTTTCTTTTAAGTTATCTCCCTCTATGGTTGGCTATCATTGTCTATTTACCTACGATTCGCTTGTGGCAAAAGGCGTTCCTTTAGGGTAAGATTATCTCTCAGGTCTATTTCTCTTCTCTACTGTAGTAAAATTAATTTTCTTGTCAAAGCTTTCTTAAAGCTTTTCTTTTTTCCCCTTGAACATGCCTACTTCTTAGTTACGTGCTCGGGGTCTGAACATATGCAGGAGGGTGCGAGGCGTGCACGGCATGGAGTGAATTGGGATGTGGTATATACAAGTGGCGACGTAACGTCAATGGACTGGACCAGGGCATACCAAGCGGTCGAGAGGAGACCACAGAAAGGTCTCTGGGTTGTCTTGGAAACCAGGGTTCTCTCGATTTCTAGGGGTTCTCTTCTGGTCCTACCTCAGGTTTTCTCCTGGTTGGTGTGTTCTCCTTGCCTCGGGTTCTGTCCTCGATCAGGGTTCTCTCACCTCGGCTGGGTATAAAGGTGTATTCACCTCCGGCTAAGCCAGTCCACTTTGGAGGACATAGATGAAGGGATGTGGGAAGAGATGCGTGGAGAGCACTTCCAACCATCCGACGAAGAGAAACCACGTCACTCAGACGCATTTGCGATCCAGAAATTGGCGTCGTTTAATTCTTTCAGTGTCTATTGCCGACACTGACACAGAGCAGCGCCTGATGGTTCAGTTCTAGGTAACTGATCATCCTATCCCCTTAAAGCAGCATATGATGGTTCGAGTTCGAGATGATTAATCATCCTATCCCCTTAAAGTAGCATATGATGATTCAGTTCTAGGTAATTGATCATCCTATCCCCCTTAAAGCAGCATATAACGGCTCAGTTTGAGATGATTAATCATCCTATCCCCTTAAAGCAGCATATGATGATTGGAGACAACTGATCATCCTTTCCCCTGTGTCTGGCCTCAGGTGGTGCAAGCAGTGGACGTGGATCGCATCGGCCGCATTCTCTCCTCGGAGATCGAAGCCATCTTCGAGGCAGACGACCGCCTCCAGAACCTGGAGGACCACCCGTTCCTCAAGGAGTAGCCTCGTCCCTCTCACTCCGCCACGGCCGAGCGACGCCAACGGCTCAAGAGGAACCTTCAGTCTTAATGCTTCCCCCTCCGGCGTGTCAACCGATGCGGTTTACTCTCTCAGGAAATTCAATATAGATGAACTGTGCCGGATCTGACTACAGAGGTACCTGGGATTACTGACTACAGGTTCGTTTCAGGGGGTGTGGTGGTAGTTCTTGGTAAGGACTCCTAACCCACCCACGCCCCACAGCCTGTTTCACAATCACCCACTGACCTCTCGTGAGATCCGAGTGAATCACAGTGCATGTCGCCATTTCTTTTTTGAAAGGACCTTTCTCTTCATTTCTGTTCGTCTGGATCACTACGTCACCTCGACGCTGTGTTGGGGGCGGAGGCCATGCTAACCACACGCAGTACCTTGAGTCTCATGAGGACCTGAATTCTCCGCAACCTTCCGATGTCTTGTCCGTGCTGCTGTACACCACCTCCAGGCTGCTTGCTGGTAGTCACTCAGGGCTCGACGAGAGGAGAGGGACAGGTCCTCACGCTAAGCCATAACCAGGATATGCCCAGGCAAAACACTGGTCATTGCTTGAAGGAGACGGCGCAGTCCGCTCAGCGATGCCGAAGTGGACGACGCCCGGAGCTTCGGAAGCTGCTGCAGATGACCTTTCGCTAGAGCCGACGACGCTGAAGCCTTCAGCATCAAGAGAGCGGAAAGTCTTCTAACTCCAGCAGAGGCCTGCCGAAGGACAAGTTAACACGTCGGGTCTTAAAAGAGCTTCGTGGATAAATCTCATTTCACCCTCCTTGATCGAAGGTCCAAGTTTCTTCAGCTGGTGTGTGTGTCTTAGAGAGCAAATAAAGCACTGCTCACACACACACACACACACACACACACACGTCAACTCGTAAATGTGCTAATGGGAATTAGGTTAAGAATAACATGATTTATAGAGACAATAGGATCATCATCTTCTCATTGCAATGAATCTTTGCCATGTCTCATCCCCTACTGTCATATTACTACCTTCTGTAAATACAAACAGAAGTCCATAATCATCCTTTCTTTATTTATTGTTAATTTATGTGAGTAATTTAGAGAGCCATTTCAACTCTTGGGCAATTAATGTACAATAAATATGATAGAAATTTAGTATGTTAATATGCATTTTGATCATGGGAGATACTGGGTAGTATTTCACCTTGGGGCATATGGGTTTATAGTGAGACTGGTGCACCGTCAGTGATGGTGACCCACGACACTGTACGTGTTCCCCAAGCCTGGGTCACTGTCAGTGATGGTGACGACACACCATCCTTCGTCACACACACACACATGGTGCATTTCTATGGTGACCCTCTACACTATAGATTTAATATT